>VZSG01000240.1:218062-275366 GCA_013398315.1 Nothoprocta pentlandii | reverse complement strand
GCTCCGCTGCCCTCCCCGCCCCTGGGCGGCAGCTGGGCCGACACATGTCACCGTCACCGCTAAAAATACCCGGCGGGGAGGGGGCCGCGGGGCGCCTGTGCCACCACCGCCGGCCCGGCGGGACGGGGGCTGCGCAGCCTCCCTGCCCGCACCCCCAGCCTCTTCCTCCCCGAGCTGCTCCCGCAGCTGCCCCTCGGCCCGCGGGCGCTGGGGCTGCGCTCGGAGATGACGGGAGCGAGCGCAGAGCCCGGCCGGGACGGGGGTGGCAGCAGCGCCGGGGCCCCAGGGACGGGACGTCCCCGGGCGGCCGCGGTGCCGGGCGGGTGGGACGCGCCGGGGCGCCCCGCTGCCCCCGGCCGCCCCCGACCTGAGCGCAGCGCCCAAAATAGCCACGGAAAGAGAGCGTCACCCGGCGCCACGCGGGGACCTGCCGGGGCCGCGGCGACAGCGGCACGTACCTGGAGCGGCCGCGGCTCCGCGCTCACCCAGCACGGGCCCCGCGGCTCCTCGGCGCCGCTCAGCAGCGCCTGAGAAGAGCCGGGCCTGGCTGCACGGGCCAGGAGGCGCCGGGACGGGGGAGGCCGCGCGCGGGACCTGCCCGCGGGCACCGCGGCCGCCCGCACCTGCAAAGAGACAAGGGGAGGGCGCACGGTGACGGCACAGGCTGCCCTGGCACCAGCGCACGGCCGTAGCACCCACTCCCACCAATTCCTTCACTGCCTGAGCTCTCGCTCCCCTTTCTGCCCTAAAACCCTCCATCCAGAACACTGGAGCTGTCCCCATTCCACCTACCCGAGCCAGGCACCGCGCAGCGACCGCCCGGGCGACGCGGGCCGCAAAGAACCAAACGGCACCGCACAGCAAAGGACTTTTTATTGGATTTCTCTTTGCACGAGAGCAGTTGACCAACACACAGAAGCAGCTTGGCTCTTCCCAAAGAGTCCTTTAGAGCCCGGCGGCCCCCGGCAGCGCCGGGAGCAGCCCCGCGCCGTGGGCCGGGCAGCAGCAAGGAACAACCCCCGCACAATAAATAGGAAAAGAGCAAGGTACATAAAACAGTGATTCTCATAGATACAATATCTAAAGTTATTTACAGATACTGGCTTTTCTTACCATTAAATTACACATTGAAAACAGGTTCTCTTTCAATATATATATTTTTAAAATCACTAGTAGCTTTTTGTGTGAATCTGCTCCTCTGATTTTTTTTTTTTGAACTGTATTTAGTCACTAAAACAGTGCTCAGAAGACGCCTCTCCAAGGATATTCTTACTTTATTCTGTTTTTCAGGCTCGTTTTGGCTCGTCCTGTTCCTGAGCGGGGCAGGGAAGCCGGGCTCTGCCTCGGAGCCGATCCCAGCCCCTCGCTGCATTTTGGTGCTGCGTTTTGGGGTGGAATCGCACCCCGCGCTCCCCAAGCGAGGGCAGCTTCGTGCCGGGGACTTCGCCAGCCGCATGGGGCTCTGTGCCTGGCTCCGGCTGCTCCGGGCAGGGAGGTGGGAACGGGAAGGGGCAGGGGGGGCTGGGGGCCGAGCCGCCCGCTCCCGCCGGCGCCGCTCGGCCCCAGCGCCGCTGCCCACAGCGGCCGCTGGTATTCCGGGACTGAGCTGCTCGGAGCTCGCGCTATTTTGGTGCCTGCCGGGGGCTGCTCGCGGGGCAGGGAGGTCCCAGCCGACCATCCCGGGATGCGGCTTCCCAGCACGGAGGGAATGAGGGGGGTCCTTTGGAGGGAATGAGGGAGCCAAAGGACCCCCGGGACAAGGCCCTGCCTTCAGGGCGGCACCTCGGCGGTTTAAGGACAAATCACCTCTTTTTGGTGGAAAGTCACGCTCTGCACGAGCAGCGCTGGGCTTGGGGGCTCGGCTGCCTCCTGGACCCTGCCAGGGAAGGGCCCTCCTGGAAGCGCCCGGGCGGCGGCCCCTTCCACCCGGCACCAGCACCACTTCTGGGCAATCAAAGCTCACCGGCCCCCTGCCTGGGGATAACAGGGAAATCTGGAGGCATCGGCCAAGCGGGACGGCCGCTCGGGCGCTGCTGGGACGCTCCTGCATTCACCAGCCACTGTGCTCACAGATGCACTCACAAATGCATCAAAATCCACGGGCTGAGAATGACTGCTGAACGGGACAGACTGACGGGAAGCAGCTCGCCTGTATTACGAAAAACAGAATAAAGCCGATCCTGTTTGAAAGGAACTGCCGTTTCTTCAAACGAGCTACACATACACGGAGCAGAAATTCTATGGAATGTCAGAAGTTGGAGAAACATGTATTTAATAAATAATATAAAATGTTTTTTTCTTTTGTTAAAATAGAATTCTTGGTTTTATACCTACATCGCATAGCAACCTTTACATAAACAAAATAAAGCTGAGTCTGTGATGATTAGTTTAACACAAAATAAAAATACAATTTAACAATAGTATTAAAACAGCCAATGTTCAATCCACACAATATGTACACCATGGAAGAGAAACGAACAGAAGTAGATCATCCTGAATTCCTGACCCTTAGATATACATATGTTCTCTGCATATTTTAGCTATTTTTCCACTTTTTACAATATTAAAATTAATACTATGCTTTCTCAAAATACATTTTTCAGATTCATTTTTTTTTTTTCATCCATAGAATGGACTCATCTCATCCACACAGCTAGTAGTATTGACTTGCTACTGTACAGCTCAAAATAGCCCTTGCTCGGGAGCTATTTAGAGCGCGGACGCTGGGGAGTTAAAGGAACCGCCCGGGGCGCCTGCTGCGGACACACAGCACGGGAGGGAGCGCGCGGAGGAGCGGAGTTCAGCGCCTCCACCCTAGCACCGTCCCGCATGGTCCCGCCGGGCTGCGGTGCGTGGGGTGCCCTCGCGCCCCGGTGCCCTCCTGCTCCCGCGGGAGCCGCCGGCCCCGCTCCCGATGCTCCGGGCGCAGCACCGGCAGCCCCGGGTGCTCTTTCGACAGAGCAACAGCAGCCGTTTTTACGGGAGCACGGCTCAGGTGAAACGGCTTTTAGCACCAAGTACACAACGCTTCCCGCTGCCTACTCACCAGACTGCAAACGCCCGCGCTTATGGCGAACAAAAGCAATCTGACGACCCTATGTAGTTTTGTTTTTCTCCAGCAAAAGCGAGAGAAGCAAGACCCGAGCACTGCTGAGGGTAAGACGGGCTGTGCCCAGGGAGGGCCCCGGTGCCGCCCCATCCGCAGCGCGGCCCGGTGCCGAGCTCGGAGCCGGCCCGCAGCCCAGGCGGCGGCTCCGACCCCGGTGCCGACAGCGCAGCGGCCCCCGCGCCCGGTCTGCGCCAGCGGGACCCACCTGCACACCGGAGCGAGAAGCAGCGCCCGAAACCGGAGCCTCCGAGCGGCTGGGCCTGCGAGAGGGGCGCAAGGGCAGCGAGAAGCCTTGCGGGACTTGGAAAATCGGGGTTAGGGCGAGGAAGAAGCACTAATGATTCGGCTGACTCGCAGCAAGAGTCCTGAATGAATTTAAATACTGCAGTTTGCCCAGTTGACACCTGCAGTGCTGGGACACCGCAGCCCACCCGCGGCACCTAGGGATTGCTGCACTCCTGGGAACAGCCCTTGCCACCCTGCTTTTGGCCTGGAAACCTCCCCGATCTCGTTTTGCTGTAAGGCCACACGCCGTGTCACGAGCCCACGCGCCAAAGCCTCGCTCCTGCCACGTGCCCACGCGCCAAACCTCGCGCCGTGTCTCGAGGCCACACAACTCCCACGCCTGCATTTTCATCTCCCACGCTCGCGCATTTATCGGCCATAACATTAGAGACGAAGGGCGGCTGGACGGCAACCCCTGCGCTCCGAAGGACTACGGGCCACACCGGGGGACATTCAACCTGACCCCACTGGAACACCTTCCCTACACTTCAAAACCTAAGGCAGAGGCTGCCTACACGCATCCCCCTTCACCACAGCCGCAATTTCCTTCCTGAAAGTCTAACAAAAACACACAACGTGAATGTGGATAGACAACAGGCAATGCTCATGGCTCTAAAAGCAATGTTTGTCCAAGCAAAAAGAAAAAAGAAGTGAATTTGGTATTTAAAATAGGAACTACCTGTTAAAGCAGTAGCGAATGCTGTTTTGAACGGCTGAACGTCAAAGCTCTAGAGATCCCATTCTTTCCACTCGTCACTGGGAAAGCAACAGTACCAACGGGCACCCGAGGGTTTGCTGAGGTCACCCTGCTCTAGCTCTCTCTCAGCAAGCTGCACGTGGCTCGTGAAGGTAACAGCTGCTTTGCTTCAGCTCTGACCTGAGATGATCAAGAAGAAGTTTTGCATCTCCTTTAGCAGCCCACGAACACCTGCCCCGTCCCCGCGGCGCCGCCTGCCAGCCCGACCACCAGTGAAGCACGAAAGGCGACCGGGAAGGTGCTCCCGGGCCACCCGACACCCTTCTGGACACCAACGCTCAGCCTGGCTTCGGGTGGCACCCGTGCTCCTCAATACAGACATCGGCCCCCTCCCGACAGCAGCAACCCCCAACTGCGGGGCGTCACGGCAGGGACCAGCAGCTGCTCCCAAACCCTTCACCATAAAAAGGGGCTGTGCAAAATAATTAACAGACAATACTCCGAAACCCTGAATAAGTTACGTGAGAAATAAGAGTAGATTTTATCAGAATCTGAGTTTTCCTTTCAAATAAGCATGAAAAATAAGGGCATTATGTGGTACTGTAGAAAAAAAAAAAAAAGATCTTTAAAACACCCAGTACACAGTTGCCAACAAAAAAAAAAAGACATTTTCTATTCCAAATTTCAGAAATACCACGACTACTCCCTATGGAGGACGCTTAGACATTAAACATCACTTACCAGTGAGAAGAATTCATAGCTTGGTACTCTTTTTATGAAGCAATTAAAAAAAATAAATGGGGAATATCATTAAAAATATTACCCGAGAGCCATGAGGTATTTTCTAACATGCATCTTTCCTTTTATGCTATGCCAGATTATAGCAAGAGAATTTGCAGTTTGCAGAGCACGAGCTATGCAAAGAGCTTGGCCGATCCCATGTCTGGGTGCAAATACATCTGCTTTCACCACACTTGTGCTCAGGAGAAGCAAATGCTTCCGAAATGAACCATGCAATTTTGCCAACTGGTATTTCGAAGGGAATGGGCCCGGGCTCCCTGGTGATCTGCTCGCAGCACAACCCGGACGCGACCGTGCCCAGGAGGAACCGGGCGCCTGCGGGTGGAACTGCTCCCGCTGGCAGGATGCAATTCCCACCACTGCAAGCGGCAGGAAACCTTCCCCGGGGTTACAGAACCAGGACAGCGCTTAAACTCAGCCTAAAGTCAGCCCTGACTCCCCTCTGTCATAAGGAGGGGGAGAAAAAAAAAGAAAGAAAAGAAACTCATCACATCAACCAGGGAGAAGGTGACTTCACACGCTCAAAAGCTGTCTCACAATTAGAGGTTGTATCCTTACTTTTGCAAAACAACAGTTTCCACGCGACATGACTGATGTCTTAAGTAAAATTAATACAGCTCTGGCATTTGATCAGCTCATTCTGTCAGCTCCAGGCTCAGTTTTCTCCAACTTTTTTCAGTGTGGACATTCTGAATTGTCTAGGAAAGAAAACTAAAGATCCTGCAAGCTGAGCCCTACGAGGTACACGTGGCTCTTCTGAGCAGGGCTACCATGAGAGTCGGGGATACTTATGCTAGAGAACAAACACACTTGCTTATGGTTCTGTAAAAAACAGAGAAGGATCCACAAGTCCCGTAACCGAAGAGTCATCCAGAACACGTACCAAGGACCCATACATCTGAACCCAGTACATGCACTAGAATGCATTGGATTTGAGTAACTTCTTTTTAATTTTTAAAAAGTGCAGTTGACCTGAAATGGAAAAGAACTGTCTTTATATTCACTGTAAACTTGTCAAAAGGAATCTGCTCTTTAAAAACTGTGCTAAAATCGTCAATGTATACAACAGAGCACTAGATGAAGCTACCACAAATTCCTCTTCACCAATTATTACTCTATTGTGTCAGTTATAGTACTGCATATACGTAGAAGAAGCAAAACGGTGGTAGCTACTGTTAGTGAGTACAACAAACCAAGTGAATAATTTGACTTCCATGTTTCCATGAAGTAGCAATAACACTTAAACCACAGGACAGTACTTCGAAGTGCGTCAGAGTCACGCTGTTGATGACCAGCAGTATGGAGAAGGGTTACAGTAACGTCAGCAGTAATGGTCGGAAAGAACATGGCAACGCGACAGGTTCAACGTCCTCCAACACGGCACGTCTGCAGCTCCTTCCAGAGTTGAGCGGGTTGTCGAGATCAGACAGAAGTGTAAATCCTAACCAGCAGTAGCCACTTCCGCTTCCAGGCTTGGCATAAACCACACGCAGGTATTGCAGAGAGAACAGTATTTTCCTCCCATGAGTAGTTCTGGGGGAACGGCCCGTTTGCCAGCACCGCCAGGGTGCGGGGCGCGCGGGAGCAAGACGCGGCCTCGGCGCCCGGCGGCTCCCGCCAGCGCCGGGCTGCCCGCTCGCTCGCGCCGAGCCCAGCCGCCACGTACCGAGTTCTCGCATCCCGTGCTGTAAACATCTCCTTCCTCTCCTCCTAAGGACAGCCTGCTTCCAGGACTGCACAAAGTAATTCATTAGCAATGATTCTGCGAGGCGCCACACGGAGCCTTCCCCACGTGACCGTTGTTCTCTCTGTCTCCTACAGACCATTGCTATTCCTGTGGCTGAGGGGCGGCTTCGAGAGCTCTACCACCGTCGAGCGGGACTTATTGAGAAACTTGGGAGCCCGGCGCAGCAACCTCTGGGCCTCAGTAAAAGCTTCTGTCAGCTCTTTTTTCCACTGAACAAACTCTGGGTCACTCTGAAAGAGATACAGAAGTAGTTTGGCACTTCGTCATAAACTGCCAACACTGTCTTCTCTTTTGTACAGCACTTTTAGCAACTTATTTGCATTTTTTGTGTAAACAAGTACCTTTAGATACTGAAAATAGGTAGCCGTTCGCTTCTATCACTCAGCCCCAAGGAGGAAAGTCAAGAGAACTAAAGCTGGTCAGAATGTCTCAACACTTGCCTATTTTATCCCCTACAAGCACCTTAGTTGCCATAAATTAACAGCAATTAATCCCCTGTGTCACCAAGGTCTTAGAAGGCTGCCTAGGGAGAAGTAATACAACGCTAAGAGCTGTGAAAAACAAAATTCATTTTGATACAAGTAACACTGAAACCAGTACTTTTAGTGAGGACAAACTGCTGTAGCTGCAGATCTTCTCCTTTCAGAATAAAGTACAGGAAGAACTTCCCTAGTTTTGCTTAGCCTTAGATTTGCTGCCCAGTCAATATGTAATGTGAGGACAGGAACAACTCACATGCAAAACATCTGATCCGCAGTTACTGAAAAGAAGTGTCTCACCTCACACTGCAGGACAAACTGTTTTCCTCCTTTAATTCGCAGTAAGATGCATTTCTTATCTTTAATTTGCGTTTCTTCAACAGATACTATTTGCTCCATTGTCAGTAGATTTTGCTAGAGTATTTGCAGAGAAACAAACAATAAGAGATGATTTGGCAAAAAAACAATGTTGCTCACCAGATAAAGCCAATAGCTAATAGTTTTTGGACTACTCATATGAATGAAGTTATGAACATGATGGTCATTACACAAGCATTTTTTTATTTCTGAAGCCTGATTCATGAACTAAAAATAGACTATAAGGTAAGAGAGAGATTTAGCAAGGGACCTGGCTGGTTAAACAGAGACAGGGAAATAAAAGCCAAAGAGGCAACAATGACGGTACGAAATAGGAATCTACAAATAGGTGTGTCTACAAACAAAATATGCACTATTTTCCTACAAGCGAGTTCCATAGAATTTTATGTATTTCAAGTATTTGCTGGAAAAAAAAGGACAATCTTACTATCTGTATCAAAGGCCTGAAAGGGAATACTTTAGGTCTATATATTTACAAAAATGAGAAGAACATTCTGAAAATCCCCAAACTTTACATAACTATACAAATGATTCACCTGGACTACATGAGCACGGCTGAACTAAACTAAAGTTGCTATAGCATTTTATTACAAAGAAAATGCTATAGCATTTATTACCTTACCAGTTTATGTTTTTTTGTATAAATACTCCAGAAGTCCTAAATGAAAAATAACACCATGAACTACCAAATTCCTTTGAAAATACAAACAAAACAAGCAGACTTCTCAAGTCAACTTTCTGTTTCTCAAGTGCAGTGTAGTTTCCCAGGGAGAGGCTACCCTGAGGAGCCCCTCGAGCCCACTGGTCTTTCACGAAGGGCCAATTCTGCTTGCATGGGGGCTGCTCGAGCTCAAGGGCTCCGATTTGCCTCGACACTCGCTGGTCTTCCCTGCCTTCCGACATCGCTGCTTGCTGGGGTGCCCGGCCGCACTCACCCGTGACTCTCCTTCTCCTCGCCACTCCAGGCGGTTTGGGAAGAGGTAAAAGTAACGACGCTGCCACTGGGTGAGGAAGGGATTGCCCAGTTTCAGCATGTATCCGTGCATGATGCAGTCCTTCCCAAGCGCGTAATCTACGGCGAGAGCAGACACCGTTGTGCGGAGCACGGCAGCGTGCCAGACGCGCTGCAGGAGCGCCGGCAGAGCGCGGCTGCTCCGCAGGGCTCGCGAGCAGGCGTGCGAGCACTGGGGTTGCAATAGTGCTCCCACGTGCACGGCCACGCGGAGCCAACCCCACCAGCACACGGCTTGGCTCTTTGAAAGCAAAACAAAATAATTCCTGATTTACTGTTAAGAGCCTTGTACAGTGCTATGCCAAGATCAAGATGTCCTGCAGCAGCCTTTGCAAACAAGTCACGTTTTCTACATGGTTTTCCAGTCCCCCTTACCATGAAATGAAATCCTCGGCATTCGGAGTATACACAACAAACAAAAGCAATGAGAGGCTGCACACAGTCATCTTTAAAGATGTGCTGCAGATTTCCAAAAGGTTATATCACCACACAATGTTTCCAAATATTAAGAAACATAATACAGATTAAATGAATTCTATTCCTGGTGAATGAGAGCAATATGAAAGTCAGTTGTTTCAAACTTCATATACATGAACTAGTATCCAGTAATAGAAGATAAAAAAAAAAAAAAAAAAATCATTTAATAGATTACCTTCCTCATGGCCAAGCTGTTTATTTTTAGCCCTTTTTCTGGCCTCAATTTTATCTGTGTCTGCATTCACTGCATCATAAACTGTTTCTGCTACTTCTTGCTGCCAGCGCTCCGATATTACCAGAGGAAAGTTCTTATATAATTCCTGGTCACTATCGAGCAACTTGCAAAAGAAAAAAATAACACAAAAAACACAACATTTTAATAAGCTTGACTATTCTTTACCACAGCAGTCAATGGTTTTTCATTATTTTATTATCTTAAAAGATGCACTGAACTGTAACCTTGCCAGAACAAATAGGTGCGAACTTTAGATAGACTAATTTAAGCACAGGTAATAGTTTACATAGAGAAAATAGGCCACTGGTTGAAAACATTTTTGCTTAATAGCTTTAAAAAGCCTACCTTAGGCAAGGTTGACCCATCTTGTTCTGCAGTCATTACATTTAAATTATTTAAAATGTAAGCAGCTACATTCCTAGCTTTGTTGCATTCTTAACTTTGCTGCACGTTAAAAATGCTGAACATTAAAAACCTCTTCAGCAGAAAAACTCCAATATAAGAAAACAAGTGAAAGAGAGGCCATGGTACTGGGACTGTAACATGAAAAGGGATCTTTTACACAGAGACACTTGTCATGCTTTCCCAGCTTAATATTACACTTAAAAATTCACCTCTGCATCTCACTAGTGCACCCTGCAGACCTCGTAACCCTGGTGCTGGCTTTGCCTCTCCTCTCCCTTGCCATGTATCATCGTGCTGCCAGTCCCACTAAGGAGCACGTGCACTTGGCGACAGCGATGCTGTGGCTTTAGCCACTGCACACACTGATGCAGTACGAAAGCAGGCAGTGTTTTCCTGCTAAGGTTTTAATCTGGGTGACTTGACCCTCTCCGCATCCTCTCCTCCACGGCCTCCACATAATCCGGAGAGAATCGGGGTTTCTGGGAGAAGCAGGAGCAGAGGCTGCTGCTGAAGTGCCCGGCGAGCCCGCTAGACTGCACTGTCCGCCCGGGCTCGGTGACACCCTGTGCTGACTCAGGACTAAATAAAGCTTGTGGGCAGCCCGAGCACAGGGACACGAGGCAATTCAGCTCTACGATTCACGGGTCCGAGTCGTGCTGGGAATCGACGACCACTACGTGCACAGGAGGCTCCTCCCTGCAAAACAGTCCTTGGAATTGCAGCGTCCCACAGCCCCAGCCTTTGGAGCCCGTTAGAGCAACACTGAAGCTGCGAGTTTCCTGGGACAAAGCTAATCCCGGGCTCCTCACATGGCTCTCTATGCACGTAAAAGCTTTTTTATGTCACTTCTGTAATGACAACAGGTGACACTGACAGACAAGTTCCTCTTTTAGGCACAGTGAGAAGTTAACCTAGAAAGTCTGGAGCAATTGGTTTCTCTCCTGCCTCATTTCTGTATTAACGAGATTAAAGTTGGATCTATTGAGGAAGGGAACAACAAAAACACTGGATGGGGCATGTCGGCCCATCGACTCTAAAACGTAACCAAAAGACACAGACTTGGCAAGCAAAAGCAAACAACAAAGTCCAAGATACCATTTCACAACAACATGCTCTAAAATTAGCTGAGATTCAGGTTCCAAACTCAAAACCAATTCTTTATGCACTTTACAGAACCACGTCCGTATCCCTGAAGCAGAGAAATGGCAAGCACGGGTGCCAGGTGAGCCCACAGTTCACGTATGGCTCTTTACCTATCATTTACAGTTGTGTACCTTAATGCCTTTAGTGTCCTCTTCATCAAAGGACCCAATATCAAAAGCATCTGCTGCATTTACTTCTCCCCGGGGAGGAATCAATGGTGGAGGATACTGGAAATAAAAGTAGCGTAATTACAGATAAATTAATGTACATCATTTAAATCCATTCTGCAGAAAAATACCTCCTTTCTAGTGTTCTACACATTACACATGACTGTGTAACAGAATGTCATTTGAAATCAAATTTCAGTACAAAGTAGTTCTCCATTCCTTCAGCAGAAGGTCTTCTGTATCTTTCTTTAAGAGAAAGAAGTAGTAGTTACGGTTAGAGAGAACCATGCAGAAGAAAGAAAGCAGCCATTTGACGGCAGGTAGCCGTGCTGGGGACAGGAATCCCCAAGTTTTCTATTTTGCTAGCTGCACAGGCTTCTTTATTGCTTTACTCTGAAGCTCAAGTTAATATTTCGATCCTTTACCTTCTGCAAATAGACTTGCTGCCAATCGATCCCTTTGAAGAAAGGATGCTCTTTTACTTCTTGTGCACTGCAAAATAAATTAACTGCAGTCAACAAAATGAAGGGGCTTTTCAAAAACATCTGAGAAACTTAAAGCTTTCAAAAGTCAAGCATTTACACCACTTGAAAACATCACTAAAATACTTGTTTTTTAATGTATTTTTTTTAAACAATAGAAGACTAATATGGAAGCAGTGCACGTAGTGCTGCAGTCTGGGAAGCTATCACCCTCGTTACTCCGTGACACACCATCTCTTCAAATGACAAACACCATTCTTCTGTTGTCAGATTCTATGGGTTAATTCTAAGCAACATGCTCACACTACTGCATTTGATAATATACTCACTTTATAAGCAAAACTACCCTCGATAAGCCTCAGCTTGAAAAGTAATCTCAGACTTGGTGATTATCATCAAGGAGTCCGTGACATAAAATCCTCCAAATATATCCCTGGAATAACCTTGCACCATCTTTGGTGTGACTGACTGTTACTCAAGAGGTATCACACGTTGCCAACAGTTTCTCAACAGTTGTTTACTTCTCCCTGTTTTCTCTCCTGACCTCACATCAGGCAAATATTGCGTTTTAAATAGGTGTCAGCAACACCTTAGAAACTCATGGCAATGAGCCTGCTTCTCTCCGAATATGGGAGATAACAACATTTGCCATTGGAAATAGAGGCAGCCCAAAACAAAGCAAGTATTTGGGGCTTTCTGGGAATCGTTTGTGGAATAACTCCCATCAAAACAGCTGCAACAACACAAATAGTTTTAGCTATCATTACGCCCTAATCAAATAGCACAAATTCACGTCAAAACAGATCAGGTAAAACAACATAAAACAGAACAGGGAGGAAAAGTACTAACATCCATAATAAGATATATATAAACTCCTCCAAAAATGAAAATGATTGCAAAGAGCGTATGGGAAGAGAGAAGTGACTTTAATGACATAACTTCATAATGTTTCCACAGTCAAACCAAGCTCAAATGTAATATTATGCAATTGCACTTTTCAGTGTTTTCTTTCCTAAAGTAAAATTATTAGGAAGTTGATTTTTGCTTCATATTAAGTCATCCATTGTAAAAAAGTCAAAGTTTTTGAAGTTACAGGTGCAAGGAGGAGAAGACACCGACCTGCGCCCCTGGCAGCCAAGTCTCTTGCTAACATCCCGCTGCAGAAGCCCTTCCAAAAGGGACTTCAGCTCAGGAGAAAATGAATCTGGTAACTCCACATTCTATGGAAAAAAAAATAGTACAAAAAAAGGCATTAAACTATAGAAGAATTTTGATCTGCTTTTACCATACAGGAAAATAGCTTTTCTTTAATAGCATTTGTAAGCACAACCTTTGTGCGTGTGTAAATACAGCCTTTGCCCGGAAAGTAGCTCATGAATAAATATAGGCACTTTTTGTCAGCTCTGCAGTTTACTAGGCATAAAAAAGATAACTGCCACTGCCCCCAAGATCCTTACCACGGTGAGCGTCATCCGGTCGATCTCATGCTTATCTTTGGTTTTGTGTTGTCTGAAAGGACTGTGACTGTAGAAATAAGAAAATGCACTAATAAATGTAAAGCCGTAGCATATGGGGTTACTGCAGCGGCGGCATCCTTTCAGTCCCCTTCTCCCACCTCATCAATCCTGCCCTGCAGGACGACAACATTAGCAGTGAAACACTTAGCACTGACAGTGAAAAATTAGACTTTGCACACTAACATACAGTTCAACACCATGACTACTAGTCACATCTTAAAAACATCATTGCCTGAGTTCTTAACACTTCCTTCTCTTTTTTCACTGCAGAAAGCTGTGCCACTTTGCAAAAATAATAACAATAACAAAAACAATAACAATAATAAAATAAAGCACATCCTCCCTGTTTTTGCAGCATGACTGCATATGGTGGACACAAAAATCAGACCCAGAGAAAAGTAACCTTTCAACTCTGTTCCAGGCAGCAGATCTACCTATCAGTACATTAATTACCTATGTTAATGCATTTTGTATCACTGCACGGCAGTGCGTACTGGCTTATTTCACTGGTGACCTGCTACTCGAGTTATTTCCTATTTGTCCTCCAACTGCACCTGCTGACTAGATCCGTCACACACATCAGGACTGCATTTTTCTGTTTTTAAGCATGTCAGGTAGGGAGGAGAGTTAATTGCCTCAGTAAATTGAGAGCATGGTCTCAGATACTCAGACAAGAGGCTCTGATGAGATCAGGAAAGCAAATGATTGACTGCAGACTTACTGCCAGCACTTTAATGACTACATACATTACACACTAAGACACAGCACTATGTGCCCAAGCCTTGCTTTGCTCTCCAAGTTGTTTAAGCAGCTTCCCAACCGAAGAGGAAGGTTAGTGCAGGACGAGGAAGGCTCTGCCTGCTGCCCTGATCCCACCCTGCACACCGCTCTGCAACGCGACCGGGGCCAGTTCCTCCAACAAGCAACTTAAAGCACACGCGGGGGGCACCCATCAGTCAGGTGGGTGCCCTAGGGCTCTGTGCCCGAGTGATTCAGGGGGAAAAGCACCCAAAGCAAACGATTAGGAGTCCCCAGTGGTCTGTTCTGAAATGCTCTTCTCTCCTCCCAGCACACCCGAGCTGTTGTGTAGCTTGCTACCTATAAAATTCTTCAGTGAGTGATTAGTGAGACTCTGCTGCTCTGCCTACAGCTCTCAATAGCAAAGAAGAAGAAAGGAGTATCTAAACACCACTTCTTTATTTATTGACACACATACCTTCAATTATTCTGTTAAAGAATGTTGAATTGATATAGCCTTCTATTTTGCTTTGGATACAGGTGACCAGCATACACAAAGGTAAGACTCAATAATTAATTATCACTTATTACAAGGACATGGAAAAAGCTAAATACTGAGAAACATTTACAGAGAAAAATCTGAAAAAGTTTAAAATATTATTTCTGTTTTACCAATAACACCGAGAAAGCTATTTTCAAGAAACACTTGCCAACCACTTTGTGTTGACCATTCAGATGAATCTATTATACTTGTAAGTTTATTGACAGTTGACAAGGCTACAATTATACTTTCACACAGTAATACGTTCACGTGGGCAAAATTCTGTAGCTGGAAGCATCCACACTTTACCAAAAAAAATTTACTCAAAAACTACAGAAGAAAAGGCCAAGTACCATGCTAAAAACAGAACACAGTGAAGTCTTTCGCCTAAGAAAAGATCATAAGCATAAAATGAAGCTCATAATCTAAAAGGGCAGCCAGCACAGTTAAGCAATGAATAATAACATCACCACATCTCAAATCCTGAGCTGTTGCCAAAGGATGAGTGGATTGCCTCTCAGGAGAAGTCATGAGAAACACCACGCCTGGGGAGCTCCAGCCTTCCTCATCCGTGCGCCTACCAAGGGCAGCGGGGCTCGAGGGCTGCTTTTATTCATTTGTTTTGGAAGAAAAACAAGCTTATTGACTCGTGAGAGCAGACGTGGTACGAGTTTCAAGCGCGTGTTAAAACCAAGCAGACAAAGCAGGGGCCGAGCCCCGACTCACCCTCTCAGCAGCTTGAAAAGCATGCAGCCCAGGGAGAACCAGTCGGCACTGCTGTCGTACGCGGTTCCCTTCTGGAGCACCTCGGGAGCCATGTAGCCGTGGGTTCCTCTGCACCGCAAACAGGAAAACGCCCATTAGGATCAGTTTAAGAAAAAAAGAATTTTCTTAAAATGAAAGAACTAACTCTAACTTAGCTTAAAAAGCATGAATTCTTAACAGCTCTTGTTTGTTACAAGACAAGATACTGGAAATCTTAACAGGATTTTCCTTTGGCTTCCCATGCATATTCATGTTTTCTGTCCCTATAAATCTACAGGGGCAATGTGATACCTTGAACCAGAAGAGCTAAAACCAGACAAACGATGGCACCTGCGGTGCGATGTAACGGCACTGGAGGAAAGGCAGGAATGACTGTCTGCGAGCGCGGAACAGGCAGGACGCGGGCGGGCGCCTGCGGGCGGGCAGGTCTGGGTGCCATCCCGCAGGGCACACTGCCCCGCGCGGCGCCCGCCTCACACAGCCCTCTCCCCGCGACTCCTGCCTTCCAGGGTTAACAAACAGAAGCAGCCGGCAGAACACGGTGAGCGCTGGACACGCAGCAGCGAAGCTCCTGTGCACTGCTTTTACCTCTGCTGCATTGGAAAGCATAAACTTTCCCAGAAACTACTGTAGTGCAAATCTTTTTTGTAAAAGAAAAATGACAGGATCAACCTTTCCTTTGTGCATATGTTCTGAGACTAAATCAGGGCAAACAAGGACCTAAAAACATTACATGCCAGAGAAGTTATGGAGTCCACATGTGACACAATTCAGATCCCAGTTAGGACCTGATGTCAAGAGATAGAAAGAGATGGAAAAAAAAATCCTGAAGTTACAGAAAAATCCAGAAAGAGAAAGAGAAAATAAAGCCTGGCTTTTAGTCAGCTTCAGAATATTTAATTATCCATTTAGGACAATTAAAACAAATGTGAACTTTAACTCAGGCAAGTTTTTATCTTCTCTGAACAATGAATCATCTTGAAATAATGTGTCATCTTCCAGCCGTGCCTACACAGCAGCTGCTACAACTGTGCAGGAAAGCAGAAAAGGGAAACCGAGAAACCTATTAATGTTTCCAGCAAAGCTTTGTTACAGAGAAAGTCTATGCCATACAAGTGTTATTTTCCTTTAGGCAAAGTTAAATAATAAAAAAGAACACATAAAGAATTTATTTAGCAATTTTATGTGCAACACAGCTCACTTACACACTAGCATGGGGCTTCTTCTTGGAGAAATCACAGGCCAGCCCGAGATCTGATATTCTGACGTGCCCATGTTCATCCAACAGGATATTTGCAGGCTAGAAGTGCATAAACAGAGACAGAATTCGGCTCAGTATTTTTCCTTTGATGACAATGAAACTCCTAGAAATTCAAACAAGAAGTGAAACACAGAATCCAGATCCTTGCCAAGAGCAGGATCCAGGTAAGATCCTGGGTGTACACAAGAACTTCCTTTAACTTCTTGGCATTTCTGGATTGTTGGTTGCTATCTAACAACAACCTATGCAAAGGGAGCCCCTGGGTTAACAATTACCTTTAAGTCTCTGTACACGACAAAGCGATTGTGCATGTGTTCTAAGCCCAGGATGATTTCAGTAGCATAAAACCTCATTTCTTTTTCAGAAAATACTCCATGCTGGGAGAGGTGGTAGTGCAAATCTCCTCCTAAAATTAGAAGAATTGGGACACAGTTAAAAGAAGATTAAAATCTTGCTGCACTGAAGGGTGGCAAGACAAAGAATGGGGAGAAAGGAGCAAATGGGGAGCATTGGGAAGCAGAGCAATTGCAAGTTTTCATAACCACACACAATGAGATTCAGGTGCTGGATTCAAGAGCTTGTGCACTCAACCATGGGCAAGACTACTCTGCAAGAATACATCCCGATAAAGTATCTGAGGAAGAAAAAATGATCTATTTGGAACTTCATTTAAAACACATTTATCTTGTCCATGTTTGCATTCAGTCAATGACCCAGCAACTGAGTCTTAATGGAAGGGATTTTCACAGCAAGTAAACTTCAGTCATAGATACCAATTTCTGCAGAACTGAATAAATTAGCATGTACAAATATTCACACTGGGGATGTTTTCACACTTCTTAAATCAAAGTATGGACACAATGCAACATCCCTGCATGAGCTAATCCAAACCATTAGCACAAAGAGGAGCAAATTTTCGAAGAACACACTTTCTGATCAAGCTATGAATTTAAAATAATCAACCAATTATTTGAATTTGACCTACTGCTTAGCTTTTAATGAGACTCCTCACATGCAAAACAGCAAAGCTGGTGTCAGCTGCGTGCAGGGTCTGAGCCCCACTTCTCAGTCAGACACCTCGCTTTGCAGCACGGATGTAAACACAGCCCAGCAGCGCCGGGTGCCCGCTGCAGGACCCCGCACGGGAGCATCCCACGGGACATCCTCTGCGGTGAGCATGCAGGAGCTTTCCCCTCGGCACTGCCCATTGCCCTGCCAGGGCCTCCTCACCAGAGGCACGCTAAAGCATCTGGAAATCCGCTCTTTCCTTTGGCGAATGCTTCTCCCAGCTCATTTCTTCTAAACAGCAGCACTCTTTACACATTCATTTAAAGCAGCTTTCAATTAGCACTTTACTTTTGTACCTGCATATTCTACCACTTAAATCTCCTCATACCTTCCTCCATGTGACCATTCTTTCCTTAAGCATCCAGCCTAACAGCTCCTCTTATCTTAATTTAAACGTGCTAATGTCACAGAAAGGGGGATGCTTCAGCCTGTTCCACGATGGCTGGTCTGGGTCCCCTTGTCCCTCCTGCTCTCGGGTGGGTGTTCTGGCTGCCTCAGTTTCCCCTGTCCGGCCGTTTCGGTAACGCTGCCCTGGCCGCAGCCTCACTCACCATTCATCAGGTCCAGAATGAAGCAGAGCTTGTCAGGGGTGTGGAAGGCATAGGTCATACACACTATAAAAGGACAGTCCTAGGAAGGGAACGAGCAAACAGTTTATACCAAGGGATAAACAGAGTACTATTTACAGAACCTAAACGCATGTTATATTTTTCCTATGATATTTGCCAATATTCATAACAATTTGTTAAAACAAGCTGTTTATTAAGCTACACACCCTGATGGTTCACAGTTCAGAGGTCTTAAATTTGCCATCAGGTTTAATTTTGAAAATAAAAAACAATAAATCAAAGACAAAAAGAAATGCAGGTAGCACAACTATCCTCTAAGGAGTGCCAGCTGCAGAAGATTCTCTGGAACTACTTACCTGGGTTAGTACTAGACGTAAAGGAAAAATACTTTAAAAGTAACAAGCTTCACAGTAGCTCAGAAAAAACCCATCCTCTGATTGTGTCTGAGCCACATGGCTTTCCCAAGGGCAGAGAAAACGTTTAGGTTTAGGCTCAGCAATCGACAATGTGAGTCACATAACAGAGGAGATGCCAAAGGCAATGCCATCCTCAGGCGGGTACCAAAGGCAGGTGCCCCGGCAGCTCCGTCCCGGGCTCGGCTCCTCTCCCGAATCACCCCCAACAACAGTGCAGTGTCCAACAACAGCACAGTGTCCAACAACACTGCAAGCAAGTGTTGCAGTGTCCAACAACACTGCAAGCAAGCGCCCAAGCCCTTACAGCAATCAAAGCACCTTGCAGGATTTACTGCTAGAATTTAAACACCACAACACAGAAAAATAAGTGTTTCTACCCCAGAGCACCAAGCGCCTAGATTTTAATGCAATTCATTTTTTTTCCCAAAGAAGAGAAACCTGCAAGCCTAAGTGTGATGAATAATTCATTTTAGTGTAAACCTTTCTAATTGAATCACTACCTCTTCACTGCTCAACAGAGAGCAGAGATTTGTAATGGTGCCATAACATATTTTGCAGTGGTTCTTATGTCAGAAAACAAGCATTTTCCAGCATAACAATAAAAAAGTACAAAAAGTATTTACATTAAATGAAATACATTTATCTTAAATGAAAGATAAAGCAATAACACAATTTTCCCAAGAGACTAATATTTCTAATACTATGTTTTAGTTACAGTTCTGATCTGAAAAAAAAAAAAAAACAGGAGTGTGACAATATGTGAATTAAGAAGATTTTGGAAACAGTTAATTCCATCTAAACAATTTTGCATGAAATCCAAAATAAATAATAGAAGACAAATTTTTAGTAATACACTGTATGGAAGGAGTAGAGTGGGAATATCTGGTTAAACTGTAGGAGGGTAATGTTTTAAAGATGGTGCCATATTAAAAGACTTCAGACAGAAACATTTTGACTCGAACGTTTTCCTGTAAACGCCTAAACGTCCAGTGTGAGAGCAGGACCACGGAGGGGCCAGCGAGGAGGCAGCGGCGCTCACAGCAGTGCTGTCCCGCCCGTCCCTTCTGCACGCGGGGAAGTCTCTGCTCCCACAACGCTGCGGTTTTGTCTGCCGTGTCAGCAGAGGGTCTTTGAAGCCCCTGCAAGAATCTGGGAGCAGGTGCTGTTTTTCCATGGAACTCAAGACTCCTACCAGTCTTGGGGCACGTGAGGAAAAAGTGCCTGTTCTTCTCAAGAAGAGAAAGAGCACAAGAGCAATCCCAAGCCGGTGAATTCCCAGAGGTGCTGAAGGGCTGTGTGCTGCTGCAGCCCAGTGGAGCAGTGCCCTGGCCACTGGGACACCGGGATACGGCCGCTCCGGCACAGCCGCCAGGGCAGGAGCTCCTGACTGAAGGCGCAGCTGCAAACGACGGGATTTTAGGTGGGTTACCAAAGAGAGATGACTCAGATGTATGTGCAACGTGCACAGCTGTCACTGCGCTTCCGCGGGACAGCGGGATTCCCGGCTCCATGACCAACTGTGCGCGGACGGAGCCCGGTGCGCGGCCTCGCCGGGGCCGGCACCACGTCGAGACGAGCTGCCTCGCTGCACCCTTTCCAAACGCCTCCTAATTCTCCCTATTCAGAACGCTCCAGACTGTGACGCAATGACAGGTATTTCCAACCTGAACAACGGCGTTTTGTATAAAATCCCTCTTCACCTTTGAAGAATTAAAGAGGAAATTGGGAGGAAACGGCAGGGATATTTCTCTTTTTCAAATGTTTTTTCAAATTTCTGAGAATCAAAGAGAAGCCGGGCTGTAATGAGCGGATAACCCCCGCCAAAACAAAAACAAGGAAAGGAAGGTCTGCCTTCCTCCTCTCCTGCCTACGGATGAGCTGCGCTCCCGCAGAGCGATCGCCGGCTCCAGCCACCAGCAGCCTCGTGAAGAATCCTGAACCATTACACATCAAAACTCATGTTCAGAACTGAAGCTTAAGGATCACAAATCAAGCACAGAATTATCATTAATTTGTCTGATTTCTTGCCTAGCCTGCACTACAAATTTTACTCCTTCAAGAATCCGGACACTGCTGGATAAGCTGGAACTCATCTTTGATAGAAAAAAATAACTTGATTCAAAAGTCTAATTGATAAATCCAGCCCAACTCTGGCTAAACTGCTCTGACTGTTCATTTCACAGACAAAAGGAACATTTTTCAACCATTTCTCCAGCTCCGTTTTCAAGGAGGCCTGTGTCAAAGCCACCTCAGACTGACGGGCCCCTCAGCCACCTCAGACTTCAAGCCACCTCAGACTGACTTTTGGAAAAGTTTCAAATGTGTTTCAAAATTCTAAAGGAATTATAAAAAAACTCAGATGGTAAAAAAATAAGACAATCAGCTAAGGAATGGGTACCTCCTCAAGCCTTTCTATTGGAGAGGCTAATTTCTACATGCACCCAAACTGAAAAGCAAGTGTATTTTTCTATCTTTACTTTGGCACATTGCAGAGCCTGTTGAGTATTTCTGCATGTCACACAACTGAATTAATGAAATATGTACTATATGTAATGGGTTTTATTATATACAAAAAATAAAAGAAGAAAACCAAATCAAGGATACTTACTCCTGTGCTGACAAGAGACAGCATAATTCTTTCATTTAAGGCTAATGTTTCTCCTTGCTTCATCTTGATTCTCTTCTTATCTAAACATTTCATTGCATACCTGAAAATATTAACCATTCAGAGAAAGCACTGGAAAAAGGTTCCTCATATGCACAGTACTTTTTACAAGCAGTTATGCAGTGTATATTTACAGTAGCCTGTATGGAGATTCTTTAAAAATTTACATGACCAAACAAGAAATCCCTCAAAATACCACAGAAAGAAAAGACAACTTTCATTAGAAGTCACTTAACAAAGAAAGAGTCTTAAGCAAATAGACCTTAGTCCAGCAGGAAACCATAACAATATGGGAATTAAGCGTCACAGGTCCATTTTCCAATACCTTTAAGCAAGAATTTGCAGTTTGAATTAACACAGATCCCATTATACCTCCATTGAGTTTCAACTCTATTGGGAAAGTAACATCCTAAGCACATACTGCGTTTTTAATGTTTCCCTGCAGTTTGCATTCTCCTCCCAAACGATGCTGGGATGTACTCCAGGAAGCTTTTCAATCCTCCTGCACCGCTTGCGTTGCACACAGCTAAGGAGAGTCTATTGCAGACTCCTCGCAGGGCTCCCAGCCCCACGGTGCCCGCTGCTTTCCCCACTGCAGCCCTGCCCACGGGGGGCAGCTCCTGCCCCGTCCTGCGCGGTCCCCACTCCACACATGCAAGGGTGAAGATTGCATGGCTTTTTTTATCCTCCGTTTTTTTTTTTTTAACTAAACCACTGCAGTTAGAACAATAAAGCTACAGTTTACAGAGCAGTAAAGCTCTGCATGAAAAGTGTCACCCTAACAACCACCCAACAGGATACGTCATGGTCAGTGGGTATTTTTCCAAAATGTTCACTGAGTCTCCTATGAGGCAAGGGCAGCAAATGACACAGAGCGATGTTTAGGTTCTCTCTAGCTGATTTCTAGGCAGCGGCAGCCACGGATTTTCAGGACGAGGCCATTCCTTCAAAGCAGTCCCTGGGAAGCACCACGTTCCGCAGGGCAGCAGAACGCATGGCACGGCATGGCATGGCACGGCATGGCACAGCGGCTCTGCACAAAGCAAGGTGACACAGCCTCGTGTCACCTCCTAGCCGTGTGTCACCACCAGCGCTCCCTGCACGAGCCACGTCACCGCTTGCCGTGCCCTGCTGCAAGCTGCCCAACGCACTGGAATGGCAAACTCCTAAAGCCCAGGAACATTCAGGGCACAGGTTCTCGCTAAGAACCCCGCAAACAGCCACAAGCAGCATTTCTAGGCTACCCTTCACTTGCACTTCGGCTTCACTGATCCAGGGGGTAACTGGGGCCATTTCAAGCTGACTGAAATAAAGCGTGTCAGTCCTTCCTACACCAAATGACATGCCGAGAAAAATGCCCTGCTCTCCTTCCCTTCAGACTGCTTCCTGCATTGCATTTCTTGCCCCTCTCTGCATGTCCTTGAAGGAGGTGATGTGGAAGAAGCCTCAGGTGTATCTTGGTGGGTTAGTGCAACACCAACGGCGTTTACCTTGGAGGGGCGGCTTCCCAAGCTCCTTGCAGGCAGTAAGAGCAGCAGAGGCAGCCATCTAGAGTGGACGGGATCTGGATTAGGGATGGGTAAACAGGTTTGGATTAAGAAAAAAAATAAACCAAACCTCTACCCAGAAACTGAGCTTTAATCTCAGGTTTCACTCCAAGTGTGAAAAATTTGGCTTTCCTGCAGTTCACTTTCCTTAACTCTATTTATATCTGTGAAAACCTGTCCTGTCCTCTGCTCACCCTCCTAGGCCCAAGACCCATCTACCTCCTGCCACAGAAAAGTTGGGCATCAGAACGACTGGGAAGCTGAGAGCTACCTCTTCAGGACAGGTGTCTATTTAGCATGACTCAAGCTACATAAAATGCTCGGCTCTGTACACAGACAAACTAAGGAACTGTATGTGAACAGAAGTATCAAAGCAAGAATAAACGCAGTACTGTTAGTAGCAGTAAGGGGATGTATACTTGAAGTCATTGCAAAAATATTGAGAATAAAAGTAACTTTCAGAGGTCTCCCACTTATCAATAGCTCAGAATTTTATGAAGGATGCTACACATACACAATTGCCAGTGAAGCGAGCTAAAACTGCAGAGCCTTGGCTCTTCAAACGTGCCACACTCATATAGAAGAGAAACGTGTAAGGATTGTGCTCTAAGTTGTTAGAAGTGCAAGATGAAAGGAAAAAAAATACTAAGAATAATTTGACAAACAAGTGCATAAATGGTCAAAACACAACCTAATGGGACAATTATGCCTAAAACTTGAAATCTCTTATTAGGAGAGGAGGTGTGTGAATGATAATATCAGGAGAAAACCAAACCTGACAGGGCTTGATCTTGCGTTCCCCCTTGGAGCTCTGCTTAGCAGAGGTCCAGCACTGACACTACAGCCGTGCCAAGAAAAGCAAGCATCGCTGCCTTTGCCACCGAAACGGGCGCTCACAAGGGCCAAAGCTCTGTTCAGCCTACAAGTGCAGAAGGCCGGATGCAGAATGTGCCCGGGCACGATGCTAGTCACTGAAGAGCACTGGGGTCTTCTTCCCGTGCTGTCTTTAACCTTACCTTCGGTGACTCCTCTCCACCTGCTGAACCTGCCATCTGCCCGGCTACCATCTACCTTAACGGAGGTAGCTCAAAGCGGGCTGGAAACGTCACCCCCATGGCAAGGGGAGCAGCAGCTACGTGCCAGGCTGCACGGCAAGAGCAGCAGCCCTCAGCAGATGAGGGATAACACCTCACACGCCACCACTTTCCACAAGAACATTGTTCTGTGCTGTCAGGCTCCCATCCAGGAAATGATTTAAACACATACTTCATTTTAAACGCGTGTACAGTCTCCGTTAATTTGGACAAGACCATTTAAATGAAGGATGTGCTATAGAGGACTGCTAGATTGGAGTCTCACTGCCTGAGACATGACAGAATCAAATATCAAATAGAACTTAAAGATCATCCAGGAATCAAACCCTCTTGGCAAAAAAAAAATAATAATAATTTCAATGAAGTAAACAGTAACATGACACTGCTCAGCAGTGATTTTTTAATAAATTGTTGGAAGGATTTCTTGCATAGTTCGGAGTTTACAATTATCTTTAAAATACAGTGCTCATATACTCACATTTTTCCAGTGTCTGCTTTTCTGCAGCCATACACCTCACCAAATCCCCCTCTTCCAATTATTCTATGTACACTAAAATCATTCATGGTCAGCTGTAAGTACAAAAAACAAGGTTCATTTTTCAGTATTATGAAAGTTACTGCGAAAATCTCTAAATAAACTACTAATGAATTAAAGGTTTAACCATTATCATTTATATACTATTTCTTTAGAAAAAGCAGCACCTTAATGTTTATTTTTCAACATACTTGCAAGTACTAGAGAGCAACAAAAACCAGTAAGACAAAATAGGGAGCGTTGTTAGCAAAGCCACTGGCACAGTCTCACTCTGCAGAAGAGGATGGCAGTTTTTACAGACAAAGCAGCTGCACGAGAGGCACGTGGAAGGACAAAGCAGCAGCTAAGTTTCAGAAACAGGAGACAATATCTGAACTGTAATGGGAAAAAGAAGGGAAGAGGGCGTGGGGTTGCTAAAGAAGCACTTCTAGCACTTCAATTTCTTACAGCTATTATAAATTGGTAAGGCTATTAGCTCAAGACAGGCAGAAAGGATGTCCAGAAAGGAATTGTTAAGAACTGAACATCTAAGAATAGAACAGCAGAACAGCAACGTTCACTGTACTTCTTAATAAGGTCTTTTAAGAAGCAGTGTTCAAAAGAACTTTTTCTTTCCCGTATCAGCCTCTGACAAGATAAATACGCTTGTAGGTACTTACGTGAATATTTAGTTCTACGTTTTTCCATTGACAAAATCTAGTAAACTTGTCACTGTAGGGAAAAAGAAAAAAAAAGTTAGAAAGTTCCCTGAATCTACTATTTACAGCATGACAGGAAACATCAATACTGATACTGAAAGTAGAATTTACTATAGGGTGAGCTGTGGGACTGCTATTTAGTGATCAATAACCTTATTTATCAACAATTGTAATCTCTCCCCCCAGTAATCACTTAATGGTGCCTACTTAATGCTTTGCATCCTTGTAAGAGAAAGAAACTATGTGAGATAAGCTGTGTAACAGTAAGTGCTCAATGTTTCCTTTTATTATTCAGACTCCATTTTACATTTTTTTAAGTAACAAACTAACTTTGGAAGTAACAAACATTTCAATAACAGAAAGAAAAAGATAATTTTAATAAAACAGACAGCTCAAGGTATGTTAATGAACCAAAGGAACATTTTAAACTGTTTTTATTTTAAAATAGGAAAAAAAACCCCAGTATTATTAGAAGATGTTGCCAAAAAGTTTTCCTATTTCCAAGTAATTAACTACTTATATTCAAAAAAAGACACTCTTCATAAAAGGCATGCTGATGCAAAACAGAATTTCTGTGTCTTTCAGTCACACAGAAGAGACTTATTCATGAAAACATACCATAAAAACACAATTTGAGACTTTTAAAACCTTTAAGATCAAACTACAAGCACGCTGGTCTTCCTGGTACACGCAGCAGTAGAATGATCTCCAACTACCCTCGCAATTGTCACCAACGTGTCCTGCCATTTAGCATGGTATACACAAAGCTTGCTTTACATTTGCAGCTTGCTCATTATATATCAACAATTCATCAAATTACGTTTACTAAGCATTTTTAGCCTTGCTTACAGCAATACACAACATGACTACCTCCTAGATTAGGTAGAAAGTTCATGCAATACATTATGTTCATACCTTTCCATAAATTTTTGAAATATTTTTCCTCGGAGACTATCACAAATTTCTTCTATATACGGCTAGAAAGGATTAAGAAACACATTTAATATTTGAGCACACATTAAACTCACTATGCAATACTACCCATTAAATACCATTCATGGGTTATAGCTGCAAAACCATTAGAAGCTCCGACTACCACTAAATTTTAAACGGCGGTGTGCAGTCACGTGAAAGAGCCCAACTGTGCACGGTGCCGAGAACACGCCGTGCGCGGGGAACGCTGGCACCCTGCACCCACAGCACGGCCAGCAGCTCCCTTGGACTAGGCTCAGCGAGGCTTTAGGCTACATTTAGCGCCTGGATCCTATGCATTCGTGCTGAACACGCAGTATGTTCATGAGATAGACGAGACACAGTTCTCCCTGGGGGGCTGTATGAGTCCTGTGCATTAACACCTGTCTGTGGGCAACGAAAGGAGGCCAACACTGGAGCTTTCCAAGAGAAATGCATCACCCAGCTGAAAGTTTCTTTCCTTTCATATATGTTTAAACTCAGCACATACTCACTCCTTTGCAGCCTATGCACCCCACAGGGCCACATTTAATCTCTCTTGTGCTTCTCTCCCCGCCGCCCTTACTGAGATATCAGCACCTTCAATTCCTAAGCGAGGCTTTCTGCAGAGAAATGCTTTCCCGTGATGTGTTCTGGCATGCAGTGATTTCAAATCCCACCCCAATTAGCAGCGGGATCCAAGCCCAGCAGCGTGGTTATCAGTTTGACAGCCCCCTAATTGCAGCATTAAACACAGTTCAGTGCACGGGGAGGCTCTTCACGCCGGGGCAGTGTGCACGTGTTCACAACATATACAAAAACTTCTAACGTATGGCAAAGGAAAATAAGCCCCAGACCCTCCAGTGGCTGAGGAGACTCCCATCTGCAAAAACACACTGGCTTAATTCATCTGAACTATAAAGTCAGCATCAGTCTGAATTTCTTATCTTAGATCAACCTCTGTTAGAGCTGTAACCATACAATAAATATTTATTTTCTCATTTCTTTGTTTTCTGAAGAAAACTAAAACATAAAAGACGAATAATTCAGCAAATAAGCCACAATATTATTTATTTCTCTATTTAAATTGAGTGCCAGCAAAGCCTATACTTCTAGATTTTTTTCTGGATTCTACTTTTTGGGGTTTTTTTAAGAGAGATTAAGAAAAGTACCATAATTTAAAAGTGGCAGATGCGCCTATTTCAAGAGGTAACTTCTGACTCAATTTTGCCTTTTGAAAAGTCAGAAAAACACACAAGATAATGCGAATGGCAAATTCTTCACCACCATCAGCTACACATTAATTTACCTGAGAACTAAAGGAAATATGTACACATTTACATGTACATAGCCCATTGTTACACTAAGTCTCACTGTTTTCAAAGATTTCACGTTACTTAAGCACTCAGGCCAATCCTTCACTTTAGGACTGGTTCATACTGACAGGAAGGGCAGCTTCCCAAGGTTAAGTGATTTATTCTAAGCCATCGAAAGGCTAAAAACACACAAATTTAAAAACTCTTTCTATCCACATACCAAGGTATATTATGTTTTCCTAAGTGTGCTTTAAAATGCTTTGGAAAAGCAAACTAGCAATCTCGTTTGTAGTTAGACAAAGAGGTCAGGATGCTTTTCTATCACATAAAGGAATATTTACCAAAACTTCTTAATTCTCTCTCTTCAAACATGCACAAAGTCACCCACTGTCAAACAAATGAGGAAAACTCGATCACTCGAGACTGTCTCAACCTACCTGAAAAAGGCTGGCTGGCACTTGTTTCTTGGCTAAATGCATTTGCACGTGATCTACAGCTTGTTTTGAGAAAGGCTTTTGAGAAAGAAAAGAAAACGTTACAAACAGTGGGAAATGTCAGAAGTTTCGTTTAAGGTCTCCAGCACTGTCATTCCTTTAATTGTATGAGAAATAAATGTATTTCAAAATGAATGCAAGAAAGCTTGCACTAGGTGTGCTGAATGCAGCATCAACGCCTTCTGCCAAAGCTGGGAGAGGAGGGAGGTGAAGAGAGGAGGGCAGCAGGATGCTCCTCCATGCAGCCTGTGGGGGCAGCTGCAGACACGGGGGGGATTTGGCCTCGCCACCCCGAGGGACAACAACGACAGGCTCCATACAACGAGGCTGAAACACGCTGCAAATTGTTCTCAAAACAAAACTAAAACCGAATTAAGCAGTGCTAGCTGTATGTCCACGAGCCCAAGCTTGAGCTGCAGTAAATGTGTGCTTTCACTGGCCTTAACAAAGCTGCATCTGTCACCACGTCACCATGCAGCCCCGTGTCTGCAATTTATCGTATTGCGGCGAAGGAGCCGACTGTCCCCAGCACAGTAGGAAAGATTGCCTGCTATCAAACGCGTTCTAGACGAGTCTTTCTGCAAGCAGCCTCAGCCAAACCTCAACTTTTGCTCTAAGCTTTCGAGGTTGTTGCAGGATTTGGTGACTTGTTTTTTCTACTTATTTATTTATATATTAGTGTGGATGCCTGGGTGCACTCAAGTACAGACACACAACCTATTCACATTCATTTTATCTTACTTTGAAATACAACTTCAAAGAAAATATATAAAATAGATAAATTCTCCAAGTATTTCCTTTGCATATCACCAAAATTAATAAAAACTGGATCCTCCCACTTAATTCTTGGAAAAAAAAAGGCTGAATTCAGACCAATTCAGCCTGGGGGTTTCAATTTCAAATTGAACCCCCCAGCAAGTATTTGCAGAACCTATTCCTTCAGCAATAGTTTTGATTGCTCTCTGGGCGATGCGGGTTAGTTTAAATTAGCACAGCTTGGGAGCCACTAAAGCAGCGCGCAGAGGAGGCGAGCCCGAGCTGATACACACGTGTGAACACGCCAGCAGCTCCTTCATGATGTACGTGTCATAAATCTGCCGACTCCTGCTAAGACGCTCCTCCTCGGAGTCCAGCTTCTCGTACTCTTTTATCTGCAATACAGAAGCGACGCAGTGCTCAGAGCAGCCCGATCCTAACGCGTGGCACTCACCAGCTACCGCCAGCCTCTCCTAGCAGCAGCCTTGCTGGGGAAAAACGTCACCTTAGGAGCACATTTGGGGAAAAGAGTTCCTCTAGGAGCGGCGGGAGGAAGAGAGCGCAATTTGCCCGGGTTGCTCGGGAAGAGCCTCGGCCCTGCGGCACGCGCCGACCCGCTGCTCCGCTCCCGGACGAGCCCTGCTCGTTGCTGCCGCTCTTGCGGAGCCTGGCACGGGCCGAGCCCGCGCGGGGCTGCCTCGGGGGGCACGGGCCCTGCGGCGCCCTGCTCGCCGCCTCTCCGGCTGCTGGGCCCTTGCTTGCTGGCTGCAGCAACGCCACCAGCCCGCCCAGGCCCGCCACCCGAGATGCCTTCTCCGTTCCCAGCAATTTCACATTCAAATGATGCAAAACACTAAGAAGCATTTCTTTTTTTAATTAATGCAATGCGTCAAAAATAATTAGAAGACCTGGGGGAACCCAGGTGCGTATCAGGTTGTCTTACTGGAGCACAGCCTCCTCTCCTTCCTTTTCTTGAGCAGGCACTGGGAGCGAGAGGCCTCCAGCACAAAGGTCTCAGGGCCACGCGGCCACTGCGCCAGCCTCCCCCCAACAAATGCAGGTTCGTTGTCCTCTGCACTTCCCAACGATCTCTAAAACTGCATCAAGTTCCTCTTGAGGCCTGAGGAAAAGGGCTGCAGGCACTTGGAGTTTCTCCCACCTGGCCAAACGAGCCCCTCTGGCACAGAAGTGACTCGTGTTGAGGCCACAGCCAGCGAGGCCGCTCGCCTGCCTCGCTTCCCCCTCAAACACAGGGGAGCTATGAGGTGGGATGCCGAACACTCCACTCCATCTCATTCATCAAGGAGGACACTGCTGCCCCGTGCCAAAGCACACGAGCATGGGCAGGGCCAAGGGACCGGCACCGCTGCTCGTGGAGCTGCCTCACTGGAGCAGCCTCCCCGGCAGGGCGCCATGCATCCTGCATGCCAGCGCTTCCCGCAAGCCCCAGCTCACCTTCAACAGTGCCTAACAAAGCCGCTGCTCAAATCCTCAAATTAGAATGCATTAGCGTTCACGCAGCTAGAAGCAAAGTTTTGTGTATTTTTTTTTTTTATAAAACAGATTGGGATGAATCACTCCTCCAGCTAAATGCCTGATCGTGACTTAAGCTGCAATAATATGAAATCCCAGGAGTACAGAGCCCTTCTGCATCAAGCAATTTTTAATGTAACAGTGTACTCATATTATTCTACATGTAATGAATGCAGTAAGCAAATCAAATATTAAAAAAAAAAAACCCTTCTGGATCCAGTATGTCATAGAAGAAAACGCAATGAACTTCTCTTTAAATATCTTTAAGGGGAAGTTTCTAAAAGTGCATGACGAAGCATTTAAATTTTTTTTTTAGGCAGCACTTTGCTAATAACTAAAAATACAATTTCAAATTGTTTCAGAGATAAAGAGGTAGCTGGAAATATCTTGCTGCAAGATACAAGTCACAAACAACTTGCGCTTTTGATTACTGATGACAGTGATACGTTCAATACATAAAAAGACGGGAACGGCAGAAAAAGATTGCTCTGTATGAGAAGGGAGTATCTAATTTGAGAGGGGGAATAGGATATTGCCAAGGGTTTATCTCCCAACTGACGCCAGCGGGGCCTGTTTTGGGTTCTGTTCGGCCCGCCGGCGCCGGGAGCGGCGGCTCCTGGTGCAATCCGGGGGTGGCCGAGCGGTGGTCGCTGGCGCTGGGCAGCAGCGGCCACCGTGTCCCGAACAAATGCAGCACCTCCCATGGTAGAAAAGGGGCTTCAGTCCTTGGTGCCACGTGCAGCAGCGGCCAGGGGAGCATGGGGACCACGGGGTGCCCTCAGGGTGCAGGGGATGAGGAGCAGGAGGAGGAAGCGCGATTCCCTTCCTCTGACTCCTCTTCCTCCGTGCCGGAGGGACGGAGCGGGCCGGGAGCTGCCTGGGATCTCCATGGCAACCGCCACCGGCGAGGCCGCGATGCAGGAGCGCGTGGGACGCGGCGCGTGCTGCCTCCGCTGGGCTTCGGGGCAGCGCCACACACGGTGCTCGTCTGGTTTTGCAATTCCTGACCTCAAAGGAACAATCTTCTCCACACATAATGGACACCGCCAGCGATAAGGAAAAGCCCCTGGCCTTGCTTTCAGGTCTTCTGCAAAGGAATGCACTGCTGCCATTCCAGGGAAAACCGGCAACACCAAGGACCCTGCAACTTCATCTCAGCACCTGTAGCTGGACTGAGATTTATCGCCCTCTTTGCAAGTGAAGATCAAAAACACGTCCCATTTCTCAGCATACGCCTCGGGCCTAACTTTTAAGGTATAAGATACAGTGAGCAGAGACTTTTGATGAGTGTTAATTTAGAGCTCCTATCTCCTGACCAGCTCAAGGGAAGCAGAGCGCCGAGGGCGCCCGGTGACACGGGCACGCTGGCGCTGGGCAGCTCGGGGGCAGCTTACCTCTTCGTAGAACTTCAGCTGCGGGACAGCCTCATCGATCTCATTCATGCAATAGTCTTTAAAAAGCAAGAATCCTGGAAAGCAAAAATAAAACATCTTTCAGAACAAAAACAACCACCACAAAAACCGCGCCCGTGGTGCAGGAACTCGTCACGGAGGATCTGCAGGCGCGGGCAGCTTGGAGGGCTGTTTCCAGCTCTGCGAGTCCTCACCTGCTGAGGCTGAAGGGGTCGGTGAGCGGCCCTGCAGCCGTCTGCACAGAAACAGACTGTAAACGTAACTGCTCTCCTGCAGGTACCTTACACACGCACAATTCCCACCAATTCCCACCTGCTGGAAACTTTACAAGACGCTTATTCAAGGCACGAAAATTTCCCACTCCTCTACGTTGACCAGTTGGGAAGGACTTTTTTCTCCACAGCAGAAAGCTGATATCCGTGTACACTATTTTGTTATCTGAAATAGACTTACCTCCTTTTTTATTATTTTTAGCAACAAAAGCACCTTTTTTTCTCAGTGCCTTTGCACCCTTATTTTAGGAGCACGGGTTAATGGTGTTTCCAGTACTGTTTGCAGACTGCCGGAGGACACGGCATCGCTAGGGGCCGTTTGCGAGTGAGCCCAAGCCGGGGCTCTGCCCGTTGCCCGCGGCCGCTCTCCGTCCCGCGCTGTTCCGTGCAGCCCTGCACAGCCGGGCTGGCTTGGCACAACCTGAGCGGGGGCTGCTGCCCCAACCGCCTTTTCCTCTCCTTAACGTGGGTGTCATTGCAGCCGGCAGCCTGGGTTATCTGGAGCTCCTTTGGAGCTGTAAACCATCCCGCTTTCAGCTCCTTTCGCAGGCAATACCTTTCCTTATTTAGGCTTACTATGCACTTGTGGAAAGCACACCCAACTTTTGTAGGTAAGACCGTAAAAATGTAAACTGTAAGAGCAAAGCGAGCAAGAGAAGACGGCGCAGTTAATGCCAGGGCTCTGGCTCTGAACCTCCCGCTGCGCTGCCAGCGCCAGCTCCCGCGCTAGGGGCCACACGAAAACACAGCGTGAGGCAGCAGGGACCCGCCAAGGACATCCCGTGAGGTGACACCTCCAGCGCTGCATTACTTTCCCCGGGAGTCTCTGCACTGAACAAGGAATTCCCTCCTGCCCAGTGTGCGTAGCATGGCCAGCCCAGGCCGCTCTCCTTCCCCGTCCCTGCAAACGCTTCCTGCCGTCGCATGCCTGGGTGGCAAACAGCAGTGATTGCAGTGACACTTGGGGACTGGGAGGTGTCCACGCAAACCACAGATGAGGAGAGAAATAGTTTAAGCACAGTCTGTAAACAGGTGGTTCATCGAATAAAACACTCAGGAATTATATAATATCATCGTGGTAATATACGCAGAAACTATCGCACTGCAGGTTTCTTCAGCCAAGAGGCAAGGGGGCACCCATATCAGAGACCTACGAGCGAAGGCTGTTTTGTTTGTCTGTGAATCAAAAATATTTCTGCAAATACTGCACATCTGTTGTCTTGCATCAATTAGCCACGAGGTTCAGATGGACGTTTCCACTGGATGCTGCACTTGTGATGCTGCTGGAGAGGAAGGAGATGACATCTAGTTAAACTAAATCTGCCTTCTGACAAATAATCATCTCAGCTTGCAGGAAAACCTTTCTTCTCTTCCCTTCTTCACTGATTCAAAGACTTCTTGGAAGAACAGAAGCAAAGCTCTCACATACTGCATCATTTAGCACCAAGTGAATGCACCAAAGCAATTCTCATGTTGTCAGTACGTGTAAGGGTTGATAGAGAGGACACCAAAGGTATAAAATTAAAAAAGGTCAAGTAATGCATACAGAAAAGCATTTAATTGTCAGTTACGAAAATCAGGTTGTTTAATTCCCTATTGTCTAATTTTATCAAAAACCTACTGAAAAGAAGCAAATTACTCATAGGCAAATTATTAATCATATGGACAAAGCATCAGTAACGAGTCAAACACAACTGTGAATTTACATGCAACTGGAAGTGATTTATCAGCCTCTTGATAGAGTCTCTCCACAGCTCTTATACTGCAAAATCTAACTGGGATCCAGATGAGGCTGTTTCATGGGGCCCCTTTCATTTAAACGGTCATAATCAGGACGTAACGACTTCAGGCTTCAGCCCCCTGCTCCATCACTTCAGCTGACTGGGATGATATTCTGATGACTATAAAAACTGTTTTCCTTCTCAAAATTAGGCCAGGAGTCTAATTAGAAGCCTAATTAAAAGCAGAGACCATGCGTTGGTGCAAGTCTGCAAACACAAAATTCTTCTAATTTCAGATTTCCGAACTTCCCAGCAATGTGCTTTACGCACCCAAAAGTAATTTGTTAGCTCTTCCTTTGCACATGATCAAAAATACCAACAATGCAGAGGAAAACCACACTGAATTAACTGAACTTTTGTTTGGACAAGGAACCAAGCAGATAATAGTGGTGTAATTAAGAGACTAGAGAGCGGTGCAAACAGAGCTGAATGCAGTCACACAAAACCCCTGGCACCTTCCCAGCCACTGGCTGGTTACCAGAAAAACCCACAAACAACAACAAAAGCAAGAAAAAACACAAGGGCAACTGTGGGAGGAGGCTGAAAATGCAACAGCCCAGACTTGCACAATGCCGCTCCAAGCACTTCTGCACTCCAGTATTGGCCAAACTTTTAAAATATCGCAGAAGAAGTTCACAAGAAGGAGGATCAAGGAGGAAGAGCCTTGTGCTGGCTGCTTTATATAGATCTTTTTCTGAGAGTTTTTTTTTTTTTTAAATTATATTGCTATGCAAAAACTGCAGCCATCTAAAACCAGGAGAAGCTTTACAGACTTCTACAGATGCTTTACAGTTTCCACTAAAGACAGGCAGAATTACTACAGCAATATTTAAAAACAAAATATAGCTAAAAAGAACAACGGTAAACCCAATTACAGTACAGACCACCTTTTCTCAGGGAGGGGTAATGCTTGAACTATCATTCACTATTGGGGTATATAAGATATGTGCAAGATAATTTCAAAAAAAAATCATCATTGTACGCGAAGCTGCAATGGATACAGTCATTTTAACAAACAGAAAACAGGCCGTGGGACACCAGTGCGGGAGGGACGGTGGGTTTGCTGCGCACGAGCTGCTCACGCAACGCGGCACCTCGGGGCCGCCGCTGATACGGATCAGCGCTGATCCCGCTCCCGAGCGCTGCCTTTCACATCAACCCCTTCCCTGCAAAGCAAGGTTCTATTTCTCTAAGAGAAGACACGCTATAACGAAGCCACGGGCAGCTCTGTGCATCACGAGCCTTCTCAGCAACAGCCCTGGAGAGAGACACACGCACCGGCCTGGAACCAAAGCCCAGGTCATTTCAGCCCAGAGGTTTGCCACGCTGCTGTCAGTTAAGATCCATACCTTACCCCTGGAATTTCGCATACCCTCAGCACTGCACTTCTTGCTGTTATGTGACAGCAGCACATACTCTCTCCGGTGGTTTCGACACTGGAAAAACTCACTAAAACTGAAACTGGATAGGCAGCTGCGGAGTTCATTAATACTTCTGTAGCGCAAATTAACCACACAATTGCTCATCCTGCATGGGAGTTTGGCAGCTGCCTTGGGTGCAGTGCGATCAGGTGCCGGAGCTGGAATCCAGACAGCCTTTTTGTGGCATTACGGCTGGGGAGAGTCACGTCTTGAGAACACAAGGGAGCATCCCGCTCTGCACGGATCTCTGGTTCCAAAGGCAGCTCCGCTGCCGGCGGCCCTGCCTGCCGCTCTTTGTGTTACACGGAGCAGGAACGGTCCGGCGGGGCCCAGCTCCATCCCTGCCTTAACGGGCTGAGCGCCGGATTACGCTGCAGCGAGGCCGGGAAGGAGGGAGGTCGCAGGCGGGACCCGCTGTGAGGGATAACGCGGGAGCAGGAATGGGAGAGATGTGGGAAAGGCGGCTGACGAGGAGGGGCAAGGATGAAGAGGGATGCGGGGGCTGCAAAGGCAGATCTGATAAACACAGGATGACTCCTGTGGAGCCTGGAGAATCACGATATTAAGGGAAAAAAAAAATAATCGGGGAAGCCGAGAAACAATAGCATTGCCAAGCCCTGGGTTTACCAAAGGCTGGAAGAGATTTGTAATTGATTCACTAAAAATATAGGACAACCGAGTGAGGAGCACTGCTCTGTGCAATCAAGAGCACTGCTCAAAAGAATCTAAAAAACCTAAATCTTAAGAAAAATTCAAGATGACTTGGTGGGTGAATTCTTCAGCTGAGAGGTCCTTCCCCCTGCTTTTATCAATTTGGAATGACTGACCTTCAGCTCCTTACTCTTTTATAGTTTCACCTCAAGTGAAAACCTCCTCTCCTCATTCCTCTTTTTGCATTTACAGACGGTCTGATTATAAAATCAATGTCATCAGCTAACAGCAACCTTAAACCCTCATCTTTCCACTCTGTCCTAAACTGGAACAACGCTTCCGACTGGAATATAAGGCTCGGGATTCACAGCGCTTCTGGTTTGTCCTCCTGTTGCAAGAGGGTCCTGTGCGTTTCCACCGCAGCGCTCAGGACAGCTCTTCTCTCACAGCTGCTCTAGAGGGAGTGAAGAATTACCCGCCAGGATCTGCAGCGCTCAGACAATAGCAAAACTAACTGACAGAAGTGGCATTGAATAAGTGACAGGAGTTTGGAGAAATTCGGGTAGAAGAGATGAAAAGCACAATAAGCAGAGTTAACTGCATACTGAAAAGTCAGATAAAGAACAGAAAGCAGGAATTAAGAAAATGATAGCCTAAGTAACAGATGAAAGGAACCCGCAATTATTTATGAAATAGAGATGTTGACAGCTTTTTTTCTTTAAAAGATTGCTGCTTCTATTCTATATGATTTATACAACAACTGGATCTATAGTACTTAAGGAAAAAAAGATTTATTTCTATAAGTTTTTTCTGGTAACCTCAAAGTGATGGATCATATCAATAATACACGTGGGTGGGAAAGAACAGCCAGCTCCACACCTCTGCTTTCAAAATAATCTTCTCATACCCCAGCCTCTGGACAATCATTTTTTTCTATTTAGTTTCTATGGCCAATGTAAAACAGCTTAGTTGGGCAAATGCCATTAACTGCCGCAAACCCCGTAAGAAGAAGAAATGTTTTTCAGAGAGGGATAAGGAAAGAGGCTTGGATTCTGCAGCTCGGATCCTAGGGAAGGGACGGGCAGCTCTCCGAGACAAGCCGAGCACCGGGAGACTCGGGAAAAACCTGGGACTTCTCAATCACGGGGCCACCCCAGACAGCCAGACACTTTGCAGAGGAAGGGATTAATGTTAACCCATCTCTGCTGGGAAAAAAAAAAAAAAAAAAAGATTACTCCAATTTTTATCTCAAATAATTAAATTTTTCTAACTTGATTTCAAAGTTTTGCACGAAATCCTGACTCTCACGCCAATGCCAAGACTCACCCTAAATTCATTAAAGCCTGGATTTATTTCCTTGGGGATTTCTCAGTGCCGGAGCTGGGCCCGGGGACAGCACCGCAGCCGGCGTGCCCCCACGCAATGCTGGCAGCGCCGCCCTGCTCGGCAGCCCCTCGCGGCTCACGGGGTGTCGCTGCGGGGAGGCGAGGCTGGGCACGGCCGCCGGGCCCCCTGCCCCGTCTCCGCACTCGCACTTCAGCAGCATTGAACTCAAACACCTCGTAAGAGGGGTAAATGAAAACATCACTGAAGCAGAGATGAACAGAAGTCACTAGGTAGCACGGTGCAGCTAAAAAAAGCCACATCTAGCCCCAATATAAGCACTCACAATGGCACTGATTGAAAGGAAGCTGCATCTATTTAGGGCAGACCTGAATTTGGTCCAAAATGCTGATGCAGACACTTTCTAGCAGGCAAAAGAGCAGATGAGAAAACAAAAATATCGAGCTGTTTCCAAGCCCTATCCAAACGTGCAATAGATAAATGCAGAATGGGAGCAACGAGGAAGCCACACACATGCTCGGCAGCCGAGACTGCAGCCCTCGGCCCCTGGGCACCTGCAGCCTCCCGCTGCTCCTTGCCACATCGATCCCGCCCTTGCCGGGATGTGGAGCGGCACGGAGGTGCAGGACAGGCAGAGGGACGGGCACGGAGCGGCGCCGCGCTCGGGCACTGCCCTCGCTGCCACCCGTGCGGGTCCAAACTCAGCTGCAGCAGCCGCAGTCCTCTGCAGCGGGAAGCAGGGCGGCTCGCGAAGATCTCCAAGGCCTTTCCCGACCATCATGAGTCTGTGAGGCCAAGGGCTTGCTGCATCGCAGTGCAGCCACACAGAAATGCTGCTCACTGATTTTAAGGCCTTCTACAGAGCGTTCTGTAGCCTTTGCACAACAGTGCCTGCATCAGAAATAAGAGGGATCGTACTTGTTTCTGTCTGATGGAAAATTCCAGGACTATTCCTCCCAGTGTCCTCCCATGCAGGGGCTTATCCCGTTTTATTCCATTTGTCTCATATAATGCAATAAGCTCACCATGAATATCAGCAACAGATCTGGGGTTCTGATCCATAAAATTAGGAATAAAGGCCTATTGTTATCAAGCCACACAAACCCAGTCATTCTAACCAGCCCACAGCTGCTACAGGCCAGCCAGTCAAGCTCCAAATCTCGCTCTGCCTCGCACACGCACTCAGTTGCCATAGCGCAGGCTAATTAAGACCACCTAAAGCTCCAGAATTAGGAGAAGCGGCAATTTTTTAGGAACAAAGAGCCTCGCTCCTTCCAGGGAGACGCATCCGCACAGGACCCCGCGCTGCGCCTGCCTGCAGCGCCTCTCACCGCCGCTCTCCAACACGATTTGTCTTTAACCTATTTTTCTAATAGAGGTTTGCATACATTATTTTAATGAAAAGTGTATGCATTGCAACCAATCAAAGCTGCAGAAAGAGCAGAGGGAAGCATGGATCGTGTTTGACACAAGATCTGCTGGCTGCAGGGGAATGTCATCCCAAGAGATGCAAACTGAACCCAAAGGAATAAGCAGCCAGGTAGCTCTGCTAATGGCTCTGGGAAATCATTACGTGGAAATACACCATGGACAAAAAGGAAGTTTTGAGTGCTTTTAAAGAAAAAACTATTTTCCACCCCTATTTTCCAGTGTGCTTTAATGCACACAACGGAATCACTAACCACTCATTAAAGCAGGCTGCCGTGGCCAGGCTTCTAATTGCTAGAGCTGGACAAGAACAGCACAGAGCCGCACAGGAGCCGCAACACTCAGGCCAAACTCCCATTTCGGGCACCAAGGAGGATGCCCAGATGCTGCCAAACCTGTCTCAAAGGCGGCCTGCAAGGCAGAGCCTCCTAAGGAGCTAACACACCAAGGAGCATTCCGCCGGGATCCCCCCCGAAGGCCAGAGGAGCAGTCCAGGGAATGTTGCACGGAGCACAAGGGCGGCAGCAGTCCGAGCCCAGCCCTGCCAAGGGCAGCACCAGCAGCTGCCAGCGCGTCACATGGTGGCACCACAGCTCAGACCATGAAGGGATTGCGGAAGAAAAGGAAAGTGGCCACTATTTTTAACACGCAGCTGTAAATTATTTAAAAAAGCCCTGATGTCCCTGGCTCACCCACTGCAGCTGCCACTGGCACCTCGCCCTGGGGAAAAACACCTAGCAGCTTATTAAGACCCTCATGAACTGCGCTTCTGAATATTGAACATCTAATAAATCATTTTTCATCTATGAAGAGGAGAGCATGGGGAAAACTTAGCTCAGAAGCACGTTTAGTGCATTTCTCTCACACTTTGTTCTCCCTCATGTGCAGAATTCCAGCTGACTAAAGGAGATACACACCTACATTGAAAATTGAATATCAAAGGCATTGGGTCTATCAAAGGTGAAAGAAAAAGAGGTTCCACATTAAAGAAAGTGCCTCTGAGAGGCTCAGCACTAATACCACTGAACAAAAAATATTCTACCTTTTAAAAGACCAACCACACATTTAGAAGGGAAACATTTCATTTCAGCAGTCTGTTACTGCCAAGTACAGGATGAAACGCCTTCACTAGTGGTCATCAAGAAATACATAAAAAAATTTGAGGTTTTATTCTCCTTTTCACAAGGAAACAGAAGCTGCAAACCACACCAAAAGCAGCAGCTGAAACACCAACACCTTTAATTTGTTCTAACAGATTCTTCCCCACATCATAAAAACATCCAGCTCCCACGAAGGACACGACCTTTTTTCCCCTTAATCAATATTCTTCCCGATACAACTTTTAAAAATTCCTGCGACAACGCAAGTCCATAACCCTCAATAATGAAAAACCCGCCACTTAGTGTGCAGCGCTCCAGGCTGTGCCCAGACCATCGCCCTGAATTATTTAACACACAAGCGTAGAAGGGAGCCAGAAGGAAGCCAAAAGGCAGCAGGGACACAGAAGGTTGTTGCCCTGCTCAGAAAGGGCCTCTCCAAAGCGGGGCCCGGGAGGAGGGCAGCTCGGCGCCGCAGCTGCAGCAGGAGGGTGTTTGCAGCAGCCGGGCGCGCAGCTCCTCTGCGCACGGACAGCATCAACCCCTGCACGGCTCAAGGCAAACACCCGCACGGCTGCAGGCGCCCGAGAGCGGAGCCCTCCAGCCTGTCCGCTCTGCAAAGCCCTACGGCTTCACGTGAGCCTCTCCTGACACCTCTGCAGCCAGCCAGGAGGAGGCAGGAGCTTCAGGAGTTCGGCTGCTACTTGCTCTCCTTAGCAACACAAAGATCCCAGGTTTCTCCTGCTGTTCCTGAGTTATCCCTCCAGGATGGATGAGCAGCACTGGCAGCACTAGAGAGCCCGGTTTATTAGCAGTACAGAGCTATGCAGGAAGATCTCATTAAAACTATTATTATACCAAGTTATAGACGTGGAAAATTAATATTTACCTATTTCATAGAGGTGTTTGGAGGCCTAATTGGTCTGTGAACTGTTTCAAGGTACACAGACGAGAAACTGCACGGGAATGAAGCTGCCTGGGTCTGACCAGAAATGACAGAATGAAACACCAAGGCTGGGCCGGGTCCCTCCCGCACACACAGGGAGCTTTCATCAGAGATGGACTCCCCAAGTTCAGGCAGTGTAAGCACAGGGAAAGCAAAGCAAAGCATCTAGAAAATGTTCTGCTCAGCGTGGAAATCACTTTGCAGCGCGCTCAGGAAGTGTTTATAACACCTCAGTTCAAAGCCTCCCAAACCGATAGCCCCTCCTCGACGCTCCGAGGGAGGACCTGGCAAGCCGCAAAGCTCCGAGAGCTCGACCCAACACCGGCATCTGCACTTGTACCTTTGTGCTGTTCACAGCATCTGCAGAAAGACCTTTCCGAGAGCACGTGCGCCAGGAGCAGCCTGCAGCGCGGCCCGAACCGCCACGGAGCCGGGGGAACGCTCCGAGCCGCGAGGCATCCCGCTGCTCCAAAGGGAATGAGCTCCCGTGGGCGCCTCCTCGGGGAAAGGACACCCACTACAGTCCCCGCTACAGCCGGGCTGCCTCACACCCTCCAGATTTTGTGCTGAAAAATTAAAAGCAGAAACATCCGAGGGAAATTGTTTCCGATAATTTCCAATTCCTTATCTATACTTGCTCATTTCGCTCCTACTATAACCTACTTTAGGAGTTCAAAGCTTCCAGTCTGTTTAGAATTCTTGAGCATCTCACCCAGAAATTGTGCAATCGCACTGCTCTGCTGAGATAAAGACGACTTACTCCCCATGACTTAAATCTTCCAAGAACTATATTGCATATAAATGTTAATACATATCAGCACATGCACATTAGCCTTTATGTGAAGTTAAGCAATACGATATATATATTGCCTATTTTACAGCTCAGAAAAATCTGCAACCGCCTTGGGAAACCAGACAATGGAATTATCTTCATCCTAAAAAAAAAAAAAAAAAGAAAGCAGGTACAGGAGCACAGACGACTGTATTGCAACAAAGAAATACTCAATTATTCATGAATAAAAGAAGAAAAAAACAGAATACATACATTTATTATATTGGCCATGGACACTTTGCTTCTGACAGACAGACACATAAAAATTACCCACAGGTAAAACACAAAGTCGACAGCTATCAATGTCCCTTTATCATCACCCCTTTAAATGATCTGCAGAGCAGCTCACGCAAGTATCATGCTTTTTCTAGAATAAAATAAAAGGCACGTTGTGAGAAACGTTGCTTCCAATAAATTTATGAGAGGAAAGCTAGCTTTTAAAACTAATTCTGTGAAAAAATGCCTACCATAAAGGACTGATTTTTGTAAATACCTCCGCATGTATATTTACTTTCTCTCCATCAGCATACCTACTTGTGTCTGGTGTAAGTGCAGAACCACTTTAACAAACAGCTCCACAATGAAATATCTTACACGAACAGTTTCAGTTTACAGTGACAAAGTTTCCGACATCTACTTGTGGCTGGATTTTGTGCTGTTTTTAATTGATGGTATGAACTGTGCTTCAGAAGTGGGCGAGGAAGCACAAGCCCAAGAGCCTCCCAAAAGACTCCTGCAAACCGTCCTTAGCCAGCTTTTAGCCTGAACTTGAACTGAAAACAAGAAGTAACAGAGAAGGAAGATGAGCCCTAGCACAGCACTTTAAAGGTCTTTTCTCGCTGCTGCAGTCACTTCCCAATTCCGATGGTGTCGAGTCCTCTGTGACCGCCGCCTTCCCCCTGTCAGAAACAGACCCCCAGGAGAGCCTCGCTGCTGGCTCCTACGCAAACCCCCACGCAGCAAATTGCTGTGTTCCTACGGCACGTCTGCAGCCTCGCTGCACACCAGCAGCAGCAGAGCATAGCGACTGGCACGAGCCCCACGCGCGCTGCCCAGGGAGAAGGGCAAGACCAGGGCGTTGCACCGCGGGGTCTCACCCCAGCCGCCACACAGCCATGCCCCTACGTGACTTTTGGCTCTAAAACTAATCTGCACTTGGGGACAGCTTTTGTGCAGCCTCCTGCCCCCGGCAGGGCAGGGCAGGTCCCGGCCCGGCCGCCGCAGGGGTCCCGCCGGCACCAGCCCCTCTGCACCAGCTCTTGCGGCCCCCCGTCCCGGCAGGACGCGCAGGACCCGGGCGCTCCTCCCCATCTCGCAGGGCCCTCTCCCGCCGCGCACACCGGCGCTGGCCTCTGCGAGCAGCACCAGGGGCTAGAAACAACTAGAAATGAGATCTATTAATACAAATTTTACGTCACTGCCTGCTCCTTTAATGGCTAGAAGATTCAGGTGCTTTTCTTGCCTCCCAACCAAGTTTTACTCTTTCGCTGTTATTTCCTCTGAGGACTATTTAATTAGTTCGAATGCCAATGGCACACAGATCTTGTGCTTAAATTAAACAATAGCTTAAATAATGCTTTAGGGAGCTATTTGCCAGGGCTGTTATTTTTAGGCATCTCGGGGAGCGCAATGCGCTGTGCTCCCATACTGCACAAGAAAGAGGAAGGGCAAGAATGTTTTTCTCAACAGATTTTAACTCAAGATATGTCCAATCATTAGCATCAACATTTTGAAATAATGAAATACGATGGGTCCATGCTATTAAAAAAAATAATAATAAAAGAGCATGATGTGCTGCCCTAGGACTTTTTTAAGCTGTTCTCACCCTAGTTTTTCAGCAGAAAGCGCTCACAGAGCCCGGCTAGAGGAAACGCAAGAGCCAGGAGCAGGTTCTGCACGGCGCAGCGAGAGGGAAGTCCCCGGTGCAGAGCGAGGCGCTGCCGAGGTGCCTCCCAGGCAGATTGAACGCCCGTCTGCTCCCAACACCCTCCTCAAGAGCTGCCAAGGCCGGGACCACGGCGAGGAGCGGCGAGGAGCCCGCCGGCAGCGGCCACAGGAAGCCGCCCGTGCCGAAGCGCTCGCCCCGCGCCGGGAAAACCTCACTGAGTCCAGATGACATACACTGAGCCCTGACCTGCAGGTGAAAGACTCTGTGCCATCAAACCTCGGGGTCCTAGGCCACTATCCTGTTATTCTTCACTGCCAGGTACAGACAACTTGCCCGAAAGCCTGCAGGACTCGTTGAACTACAACGGACGAGCAGGTCGCTCCGAAGGACCCGGCCCTGACAGGGACCCTACCTGAGAGCCGCGCCGTGATCGCACGCACTGTCCCCAATCCCAGCACCTGCTGCACCACTGCGGGACACCCTGGCCCAGCCTGGCTGCCAGGGGCACGAGCAGCACCCGAGCGCTGGGCCCAGCTCCTGCTGCACCCGCAGACTGCACAGAGCACCACAGCACCCTCCAGCAGCTGCCTTTCCACCAGCGTGCCCGTCCTGCAGCACAACGCAGCACTGAGGGAATTTCAAACGCAATTTTAAGACACTAGTGAGGTGAGAGGAGAGCAGATTCCATCTGTAAATTATACCTAAACAACTAGTGGAATGCTAGAAAATGTGAAAATGTCTTTTTTTTTTTGTTGTTTTTCTAAAGCAAGCGCACAATCTGGCGCTGTAGCAAACAGGATGTGGTGAGAAGAAAACTAGTTAAGGTGGTTACACATTCCGCTTCGACACAGGCTGTACTTCCCCATGAAGCTGGTGTGCAGAGGAAGCCGGCGGTGCTGGGAACAGCAGGCCAGCTACGGGATAAACGCTGACAGGGCAACTTTCCGCTGGCTGCATCATCTCCAAGGCCTCTGCAGCTCATTAGGTGACGCTAACAGAGCTGAGGATCATCTGGCAGAGTCACTGAGATTCACTCTGCGATCAAGTGAAGAGAGCAACTTCTTTGTCATCACGAAGGAAACGGTGTAAATAAGGGGACTGACAGTTACTTCACTACATGGTATCAGAAAGACTTGTACCAGACAACTGGCTTTTGCATTTGAGAAACAGGAGAAACAAGAAATGGAGCTGTAAGAAAGGTCCGTGCTCTGGAAAAAAGCTTAACAGTCCTTATCTACATCACTTACCAAAGGGAACAAAAGATGAAGCTTGATCAGGTTTTATAATTACTATACAGGGAGAAAGTATCGCATACTAGAAGACTCTTTAACTGATAAAATAAAGACATAGGAAGAGGCAGTGGTGAGATGAACTCAGCTGCTACAGCTCATAAGCAGATACACATTTGACTGAGAACTGATTTGAACTTCTTAGAATAGGAACTAAGATCTTGCTGTGTTTCTTGGTCACAGATCTGCATGCAAAGCCCAACACTAGCTGAAGCCTCTACCTATCCTCGGCATACAAAAAAATAATAAGAGTAAAAAGATGATTGGCCTTTTTTAATTACCACAGCATACTTATTGTCACAGCATTTTGCATAATGCTTGCCCAAAACTGAAGGTACTTTACCACACGTAATTATGCTAATGTCTGGAAACGGAACTAACTTAATGGCAAAGAACAAGCTAGAAAATGCAATAAAATCTAAATGAACAGCCACAGTACGGACATGCGGTATTTTCAATGTAACGGAAAGTCTTCTGTTAAGAACAGCCACATTTATCATTTATCTTTTTTTTTTTTTCCCTTCACCCTGAAGCCTTTGTCAGAAGGAAGGAGCCCCAAAAGCACCAAACTGGAGCAGTGATCCCAGGAGCATCCCCGGGCTCAGCAGCGCCGCATGGAACGCGTCTCGCCCGCGCGCACCTGGCCCCGTGCAGGACCAGCCGCCTGCTGAGGTTAACGCCAGGCTAAGGTTTTTATAAAAACTTTTTTTTCTAAAGGTTTTTTAAAGAAAGCTTCATTTTATTGTCACCGCACAGGCTCGAGCAATTCAAGTCAGGCTTTTTTTGGATCGAGTCCACTTCTTTCGCTGCTCCTGTGCAGTAACAATACCTTCACATCCAGCACGAAGAGCTGAACTGAGGCAGGCGCCAGAAGAAGCCAGTGCAAAGGAAACAGCCACGTGACACCCAGCCCAAAACTTCTGCTCCGGGTAAAAGCAGTCAGATTTTCTGCAGAGACGCGGGCTGCTCTGCAATTACTGTAATGCGATGGGATGTTTCATGAGACTTATGTGCATGTGCTTTGGGCCAGCGCTTCCAGTGCCTCCTGTGCAAAAAGCTACAAATCCTATTAACGACAACCCATGCTGCTGCTAATTGATTTGATTTTGACAACGCTGGCACGGCTCGGTTCCCCTCTCCTCCCGAGCCGCAGGTTTCGGCGCTGTGGAAAGGGAGGCCGGGCACAGCGGGCACGAGGTGGCCCCGCCGCCACTGCCACCATGCCCAGCGCTGCAGGACAGAGGCAGCGACACCGCGAGTCCGTCCAGCCCCGTCCCCGCGTCCCGGCAAGGGCAGCTGCCCTTGGGAAGCTGCTCTCGGGAACCTCCGACTTCAGTCCCACCCGGCATCAGCTCCTCTGTTCTGCTGCCCATCCTACTAGTAAATTGTTTTTTTCTTGGTATTTTATCTGTTTTCCAGAGGGTTAACTTGTGACGAACCTCAGAGTTCCTGCAAGGCTTTTCAGTTCTCTGAAGGCCACTCAACCTCCCTGCAGTTTTGCAGTCTACGTAACACCCTATTTCAGGACTTCCTCATAGGTCACATTTAGCAGACTGCTAAATAAGGTCTGCTCCTTCTTGCTGCTCTCTCCTGGCCTCTCTCCAGCAGCTCCACGTATATTTCGCAGCCCCGTGCCAGGACTGGACACCGCATTCTGCCAAAGGAGGATTATTTCACATGCCTCACAGGGTACAATCCTGATGTTACACTATAGCTACACGAACAGCTGACACATCACAGCTTGTAACTCACTGCAGCATCCAAGCCTATTAAAAATGCCCGTCTGATCAGTGGTTCTCCATCCCCTATTTGTCTAACTAATGAGTCCGGCGTAGCTCATTACCCCCGCACAGGCGCAGATGAGAGGACTGGTTCTTAAGAAGAAATTAGACCAGCCTGGCACACCCCACTGGTGACAGACCCATACCAAGCAACAACTTTTTTTCCTGGATATTTCCAAAAAAAACGTATTTTTCCCAGCAGTTTTCCAGAATACAAGGTTAAGTTGACATATTGGTCTACTTCCTCCTTTTCGTAACATTTCATTTTTGTCGATGTCTTTGCTGTATTAAGTCCTGTCTATACTGCAGGATTCTTAACACCGCCTGCAATATTCATCCTCAGCATCCTTTACGGAAAAGTGGCAGGCAGGTCAATCTTTAAAATACAAAAATAAGTAACATTTTGATCAAATACGACTTACCGATTTTCTGATGGAAAATCTTGTCAAAGGTTAATTCACCCCTTTCCTCAAGATATTTTTGCATAACACTGCGGATACTGAAAGAGAGAAAGAAAAAATAATTACTTAAAATCTTGATTTTTTTTTTTTTAAAGACCTTTACTATAGGCTGGAGAAAAGCATCGCTGTGATGAAACATCCCCGGAACAGATTCCTGCACAAAGAGCTGCCTCTATCCATTTATTTCCATCAGCTCCTACCGCAACAGACAGAGCGCAGGTCTGCGCCAAGGCCCAGGAGAGCGGGAGGACGGAGGACCGAGGCCATTAACTTAACAGGCTTTTAGTCAGGCTGCGAGCGCAGTCCTAACGCTGGGAGGGATATCAGAAACAAAAGAATTCCTCAGATGACAGGCCAGAGCAGAAACTAAACTAATTTCAACTATTAACTCAAAGATTTCAACACTGCAAATGATTTTATGAAATTTTCATCCTCATCTATGAATTCCAAGCTTGTATGAAATTGTCCTTGTATGAAATTAGCCATGAATGGTCTTAATAAATCTACTTTTTTAAAGACTTTTCAAATATATTTGGGGCTTGAGTTACACTCAGAAAAAGAAATTCCTTTTCCCACTGCAAACACTGGCACCTTTTCAGCCAAAAAAGGCCACTTTTACACCTCAAGCCTGACACAGGACTAGTCCACATTGCTAAAAATCTCATTTGAGAATCCCTGCTTTTCTAAGGAGGTTCCAAACCCCAGGACTGAGCGTAGGGAGGGGGAAACCCACTAAGACAGCTCGTCATGCAGGGTCCTGCAGGACGCAGCCCGGCCCTCGCTGGCAACGGAGCCGCGTTGGCGACCAAGAAGCAAACCCTTCTGAACGCTTCCCTCTCTCCCCGCTACCAGCCACACCAGCTCAAAGCAGCGACACGTGCTAGACGTCCTCCCTGCTCAAGACTCTGTCAAGCCTGGAGGTGTCAAACGACCAGAGGCTGCAGAAGCCCGAGCTGCATTTCAAGCTCTGGGCAGCTGCTCATCACCTCAAAAGCATTTCTCTTTAGGCACACAGGCAAATCAAGTAGAGCAGGTTATTAGGATCCAAAATGACGGCCTTTTAATTCTCACACAGAAGTTCAAGGTAAATATCCTACTGAGTTCAAAAGAAATGGAGTCCATATATTTCTCATACAGACGGAAAACTTTAAAATAGAGCCCAGCACATTCCACAAGCAGCAAAGCTTCTTGCTCTGCTTTTGAATATTGAATCCTTATTTGCCACACATGTAAACAACCCCAGATTAAAAGCTGCATTTCACAGAAAAGGAGCCACTGCTAAAAAACAAGACAAAAACAAAGAACCTTTAAAAACCTTATAGTTATTTTCCATAGCTTTCAGAGCAAACAATACGCTCATGTTAGAAGTGGACTTCTTGCATAAGTTCGTCTCAGTTCACCCCACGATCTACCTTAATAGCAACACTCAAAATAAACAGAAACAAAAGCCGGCTAAAAATTAAATCCAGGGAGACTTCAGAAACAAAAGCATATCCGACCGCGCTGCTTCAAAACCTTTTGTCCATATATTTTATATTTCAGAAAGGAAGAAAACAGTAATAGATATTTTAGAAACCCTCAGATTGCTGTCCAAATTGCTGAAATAAAAGGACATGTGTATTTTGGGGAAATCACAGGTCAGGCTTAAAACTCTGCAAGAAACGTGAAGACGCAACTTGAGCCCTGGGTATCTCCTTGTCGTTTCCAGGGCTGGAATCTCCGTTGTCCTTTGCTGTTTGATGGGGGTCGCAGTTTACCTCGGTTGCGCTCGGCAGCCGTGTCGCAGGCAGGGACTGGGCCGTGCGGGAGCTCCATATCGACCCGCGCACGGTTCTGGTGACCGGGTTGGTTCCTTCGTCCAGCGTGCACAGCAGGACGAGGCCGCAGAGCCGGAGACAGCGGCTTCAAACGGCAGCTGGGAGCTCCCGCTGCAGGGATCGGCACCCCAGCCCTCCCGCCTGATCAAAGGAAACTGCTGAAAAGCAGCCCGCAAGGTTGGAGTATTTTCTATAATTAAAGAGCTTTCCCTTTCAGCAAGTATGCAGCGTGGCACGCAGTTTGACAAGGCACAAAGACAGTAATTACAGTGCGGGTGCAGTGAAACAAGGTGAAAATACCTACTTAGACACATACTGCCAAAAACTGGGGAAAGAAAAAAAAACAGGAATTATGATGGGAAAGGATGTGTGCACTGCCAAGTGGCACCTATCCACAGTGCTGTGCCAGGAGGCACGGACCCGTCGGGAGTGGGAAGGGGTTTCACCTGACCACAAACCGGCTGCAGCGGGGCTGCACTCAGGGCTTGGAGCAGCAGCTTTCCCCACTTGGAAACTTGAAATATCGGAAACACCCGTGACCTCCAACATGAGCATGTCTGTCGGAAGGGATGCCGGGTCTGTATGCAGAACCGCACTGCCCAGTGCTCGGTCTGTGTCTGGACGTGCCCACATCGCGGGGTAGCGAGTGCCTTGGCACGAGCGGGAGCCGCGCACCCGGGACACGCGGGCAGCTCATCCGCACCCGGGAGCCACAGAGCAGCCCCATGCAAACAGCCTACACTTCCTAAAAGTTTTGCCCTTAGTTGCAGAGCTTCATGGATTTTGTCCCAGGGATATATTTTTAGGCCAAATCCTAGAGCGGCTCTCTTGAAAGCAGCTGGCACCCAGGAAATGGAGAGGGTGCCGACGCACCACGGGGTGCGCGCGCACACGCTCCGCTGCTCCTGGAACCGGATCAAACAGCTACTTACTGCTGCCCTTATTGCTACCGTGTCTTGAAGGAGTTTTTAATTATTTATGATAGAAGCACATTATTTTTTCATAGAGTTGAGGTTTGTGGGTTATTATTTATTGTGCAGATGAACACATGCACACCAGAGCCTGAAAAAATAAAATGATGCGGTTTCATTGTTGGGCCTTATTGCCAGCATTAAAGGAGCACAAGTGCATTAAGGATGCACCATTCTTCTCAGCCATGCACTCACTGACAAGCCGAAACAGAAAAAGGAGAACAGGAAAACAAACCAAGAACGAAAGGGCAGCTTGCAGGCAGCAGCCCGAGAGAGCAGAGGTTGCTATTTAATCCCACCAACGCTTCCTGCACCAGCGTGGCCAAGATCTCAGTCTCCAGTCTGTAAACTAGAGCAATAGTCTCTTTTTCTGGCGAGTTCAGAACACAAGCTCTTCCAGGCACGTGCCATGGTCCTGCCACATGCCCGTGCGGCACTCGAGGGTCCGAATGGCGCGTGTGAGAGGCTCCCTCCTACACCGCACGCTCACTTCCCATTTCTTCTCCTCTGCTTTCTCCTCTTCCCTCTTTTCTTGATCAAAACATACCTCTCTTTTTCAAATATCTCTGTTATTCTCACCTCGCTTTCCTCACCGCACTTGCAATGTCCCCTCGTCCTGTGCAGCTTTCGCTTCTACTTTCCTCGGTGCTTTCTGCACAAACGCCAGCGTAACTCAGACAACTAAGAAACCCCTGAGCTTGCTCGCAGTCTAAACCCTCTAAGATTTAATTTCAAATGACACAGAAGTCTGAATATCTAAAGTATGATACTACCAGTATGTCATTAGCGATAGGGCTTCTCCTTAGAAGCATTTTTCTGACAAGTTTTCGCACAGCAGCAAAGACAACGAAGAGACATGACAGAAGACAACAGGGAGAAGAAACTTCTCCCAGGTTCCCAGGCTAAAGAGCAAGTCTAAGTCTGTCAGAATCACAACCAAGCCGACACACAGGTATCTATCTACTCGTTCCACGTGTTCCTGTCACATATTCGTGCGTGGCAAGGAGCCCAGGGCTCCCACTGAGCGGGAGCCGATGCAGCAGCCCCAGGTCCCAGCCCCAGCTCTGCCCTGCACATCCCCAGAGCCGGCCCAGGATGCGGCCCCTAAGCACAGGAACGGGCCAAGCGAGGACAGGGCTGCACCACAAATGCTCCTGCTGCTTCCACCTCCTCTTTTACCTAGCTCAAAGTGAGCAAAAGTTAACGCTTCTCCAAGCGACTTTGTTCTTGCAGACTAGGAGATTTTACAGGATGACTTCCGTTCAAGCAAAGCATAAGGCAAAGTAAATCAGCAGAGGATAAAGCCAGAAAGCAACATCAGACCATCTAATCTGATCCACTCATGCACTATTTGTAAACTTCCCTATTTGGGGGGGAAAATGGGGCGAGGGGGAGGGTCATTTTAGACACCACTGAAATAACAGTATACCCAAACATGGAAAAAATGCATCAGTTCCTTTTATTTTGTTGCTTCTGATCATCATATATCACTAGAATAACCCTGACAGCAATGCAAGACTCAATGAACTATGGTAATAGAAAAACCGAAGTGATCACTAGTAGTCAGTGAGTGTGCCCCTTCACTTCACTGTGCAGTAATTCCCCTGAACAGCACTGCCAAGAGGCTGCCCTTCCACCAGACCACCACCACAGAGAAAGAAGAGGGGGGAAAAAATCACATTTCTTCACTCATGCTGCAAACAAGTCACTCATCGCAGGATTTTAAATGAGTAAGATTGCCCAAACATCCTGCAGATCGAGAGATTATGGATGCACCTTGAATAGTCTTGAAAACTACTGTGCAAATCTAAACAACGACTGAGAAAACAAGAACCAAGGCAGGCAACACCAACTGAAACCTGCTGCACTGGAGTTTCTCCTCTGTTGGCTTTTTTCATCTCAGGATGCAGTTTTACAGAGACTTAAATGTTTACCTCTGTGATCCAAATCCATCACAAAGTTGCTAAAATTGCAGCAAAGATCCTGCCTCAAAGGCCTTCACACTAAAAGCCTCAAAGTCAGAAAAACAGCAGCACGGCACTAAGTCATTACAGACAGAATACTTCGTACAGAAGTGCACTTTAAAGGTCTAGCCATACAAATGTCATAAAAATGCAAAACATCAAGGAATAGCTGTCCTAAAGTCAGACTCTCAGAACTTATTCTAACAAGTTAATAGAATTGTTCCCTTGTTTTGTATTTTCTTCCAGAGAAAAGTACTCTTTTTAAAGAAAAAAGCATCCATCTGCAGCCTCACATCTAAAACACCGCAGCAGCAGGTACCTTAAAGCAAGAGTGCAAAGCTGACTGTTGGTTTTTTTGTTCTTCACTGTGCACTCTAAATTTAATTCCACGATTCCGAAAAGAGGTGCAGGAGCACGCGGGAGCACCGATGAGCAGCACACGGAGCAGGCAGTGCAGCCCTGGCACGGCACAAGCCCCTGCGAGGCCGACCCTCCCCACGCTCCCCAAATGCGGTATTCAGTTACCCACGGCCTGTGTGTTTATTCCCTACGGGAGCAATTGTCCTGGCGAACCTGGAAAGCACAGGGCAAAGCTCTTCATGTGGAACACAGCTGTATTTCCTAAAGCCGGCAACTGCCACCTTTACGTCCGTTTGGGCCAATTAAGTGATTCAGCTTATGCACCTGCTCCTGACTGCTTCTGATTGGCTTTTTTTCCTAATTTATTAATTACCATAAGCAATGGTACTATTGAAGACCAGGCTGAGCAGGCTATTGCACGCAATTTCATGGAAAACTCCACGATTTCCCCAGGACAGGACCAAGAACAGGACACGTTCGGTCTCCTGGGTTCTCCTGAGGCGCAGCCCATGCACGGTGTGAACACCCGATCACATTCCAGGAACATTTTGGGGAAAAAAAGAGATTCCAAAAACATCCCTGTTTGTAGCAGAGTACCAGAAGACTGAACACTGATCTCCTCCCAGCTCCTCCACACCTGGGATTTACCTTTCCTCTTAATTAAGGCAGCAGTGCCCTGGGGAAGGTCTATGTTTAAAAACACAAGCTCCAGCCTTTTAGCTCCCAGCCGGGAGCGCTCATTAGCGGGCGTCCCCGGAGGGCAGGCGGCGCTTCCCGTGCCGGGCGCCTCGGCTGCCCGCTGCGGAGCAGGGCGCCGCACGGCCCGCACGTTCCCGCACCGAAACGCACGGCATGGCACCAAATGCAAGCTGTGATACGAAACGCAAGCTGCGATTCCGGCAGCTGCTACACGTGAAGAAGGAGACGTCACTATGATCTCAGTGGTTTAGCTTTGGATCTACACAATATGATAAAACCAGCGCCCTGCTCCTGCACACCCGTTTCTTGTCCCCAGAGCTGCAAGCTCGTGGCACCAGGATGTGTTTCGCCCCGATCTCTCTGCATTGCCCTCCAGAGCAAGGCCCTGTCTTCTGTGAAGATCCCAGACGCCGCAGCTGGAACCAGGTCACTGATCCCCGTGGGAGCTGCCACCCGGCCCGGGACACGCGGCGACGTCGCGATCAGCCCCGCTCCGAACACACCTCTTCTCATTGAAGAGGCACGAGCCCCAAGCTAAACGTAGATACAAAGCGAGCGGGGTTCCTTGGCAGCCCAGCTTTCCCCACGTGCTATTTGGGCTGTTTTCACTGCCTCCTCCAGCAGCGTTTCCATGCAGAGCCAAGCCCGGAGGCGGCAGCACTTTGGAGTTAACAGCGCGGTGCTCCCAGGGCGCTCGCACGGAGCCAGCACCGGGCTACCCCGCCACAGAAACACAGACGCCCAGCACACCTTGTAACGCCAGCCCCATCTTCCCCTCCTTTGACAGCCACCACGTGAAGAATCAAGCCCTGCCTTTTCACCCAGGCCACATAAATTAAAAAACAAGCCACAATGTCCACACTTCATTTTCTGAATGTAGAAGCTGACCTCCGGAACCTACACACGCCTCTGAATTGCCCTGAACCAAGTGAACAGCAGCGGTCCTCACCCGAGCGGCCAAAATTGAGTGTCTAAAGAAAGGAGGGAGGGTTGAGCAGCAGAGCCCCGGCGTCCGAGGAGGCAGAGCAGCGAGCAGGACGCAGGCGGCGGCGCCGCCACTCCCGCGCTCAGAACATCCCGAAGGAACTCTGATTTTTTCCGGGACGCTCTGGCCTTGGGAAGTGCAAGTGTCAACTTCTTACCTTGGGATCCACCTACCTCAGCATAACCAAAGTCAGTCCCAATAGCTGGGGTCCTTCTGACTCACATACACCCCACACTGGGAGATCTTCAGCTTTCATACACCTTCCTTTCCTTTATTTCTTGCTTAAATATTCAATTCAAACAGTGGTATATACTATACCTGCATAATAAAATTAATTTATAGCTGAAATGTAAAGCTACCTCATTCAGATCCCTTTTCCTTCTGCACTTTTACAAATTACAGGGGGGTGACGCTGTTTTCAACAGTTTGGCTGCACAGAATGCTATTTTTCATTTCCCACTACAGCCTCAGATTTTCTGTGTTTAATAAGTAACTGAAAAGTACATGCAAACAACAACGAGAAAATAAAACTCATTTTACACTGAAAAATGTAAACATTAAACAATGACCTGAACTGCTTTAAAACTCGAGAACCAAACTTACGTTAAACAGGGGTCAATGGATCCAGTACCGCATTAAAAAGAGTTCCTGATACAACAAGTTATGCTCAACTAATTTATTCATTACTGATATAAGCAGATAGAACAAGCTTCGGTAAAACAACACCCCATTGCACAAGCAACGTTGTTGCGACACAAATTCACCGGAATTAGCCTTTAGATCCTTAATCCTTCACAATCCAGTATTCAATTTTGCATTCAATGGCACTATTTTTGTGTAAAGTTCAGTAAATGCGTAAACCATCGCAAACCCCAGGCCTGATTTCATCCGAAACGGCGTTCTGGAGGATTTTTGGTAGTTGCATTCACACAAGGAGGAAGGAGCAGGGGAAGCCCCTGCTTCCTGGAGCCACCAGATCATCTAAAGAAATAGGGCATTAACAACGCCGAGGAAAATAACGTCCAAGAAGCAGAGGAGAGACCAGGGCAGAGTTTTAGCCTCCAACTCAGAGATGCTGCAGGAATCTGAAGAGAAAAAGACTCCGAAGGATGCATCTGAGATGTAACTAAAAGATAAATAAAATGAAATAAGGCCATAATAATGCCAAGAGAACAAGCAGAGTAACAGCTCCCAGGGGGAGATGGCACTTGGCATTTAGCAGTATTCAGCACCATAACAGGAAAAAAAGCAAATCACAAAGAGCTGGGGATGAAATGAGAAAAGACAAAAAAAGGGGGCACCATTCCTGCCCGCGGGAGCCTCGGGAGGCGCGGCGAGGTGCCGGAGCACGGAGCGCGGCGCGGGCTCGAGCAGCGGCCCCGGAGCAGCGCTGGGAAACACCTCCAGAGAGGAAGCGCAGATGGGATGAGAACGGAGCAGAGACGTCACGGCACAAGCACAAGCCAGACTGCAGCATCCTTGCAGCCCTCCTCCCCCTCGCGCAGGATTCGGAGGGAGGCAGGAGATCCAGGGGAAGAGTTGGGAGAAAAATGAGAATTCACGAGACACAGCGGTAATTACCGAAATACGCAGCCTGGGGAGGGAAGGCGGCATGAGCAGCACCTACCACTGTGGCGAGAGACTTGCAGGAGAAGCCTGCAGAGATGCAGGCTGTGCTTTATGGCCAGGCCCTTCGGATCCGTGCGCCAAAACCACCCTCCGCTTACGTGATGTTTATAGTGAGGAACCTTTTAATGGTAACTGTCCCGATGGGAACAGCTCCGGCCACCCTACGGACAAGCCCTGCGCCTTCACGAGGCCAGGTTGCACCCTTGGCACAGTTATTTTCTCTATTTTATCATGCAAATCCTTTACCCAAATCCTTTACCAGAACCGAGTAGCTGTTTGCAAATAAAAATTTAAAAAGCTTATCTTTTTTTCATTCCCTTCGACCAAAGTAAGGGAAATTAAAATTTACCTGGAAAAGGGAAAAAACAGGCTGCTGAATGGCCTAGGAAGTTACAAGTGCAGCTCATTTGCTCTATTTCTCCCAAATTCCTACAGTATTTCAGAGTAATTCTGCAGAAAAATACAGTGGTTTTATGTTTGCTCATATTTCAGCGTATGCATGCCTTCCTTCCCCATTTAGGCCCTATTTCTGTGCAGTCCTCCTGCCCATCTGCGTGCAGAGCAGTCCTTCAAGGAACATCACAGTGCAAAAACACTGCAGCTTTCCTGCTTCTCCGCACGGCTCTCCGGAACGAGGGGAGGAAGCAGGAGGGAAGCAGAAGCAGATGACAGGAGCTGCAGAGAAGCTTGTTTTGTTTTGCTCTTTCAAGAACACACTACGCGTTTTCCTCGGGCTCTCTCGTCTCCTTAGCCTTCCCTGTCTTCTTCCCTTCCAAACTGCAATATTTAACAGTTCCAGCACAGAACGAGCCTGAGGACACCGCACGTAAACTCAGCATTAACCAGACCCTTGGCCAATAAACTCTTCGCCCTCAGGGTTTATTTGCTGCTAAGCCTTGGCCTGCAGCCTTGGAATCTCCTCTGCCTCCACTACAGTTATTTCCTCATAAACAGGAAGCCCCCTCAAATTTTCATTGCCGTGAACTCACTTGCTCCGTTCGGTGTCACTCTTATCTCGCAGCGATGAAACCACCGACAAGGGGTCCAGGGGCAGCGGCGAGAGGGCCGACTGCAGCGAGCGCGGCAAACCCGCGTGGTCCCGTGCCGGGGAGCGCCGCGGCTGCTCCCCCTCGGTGACACCTCACGTCAAAACCTGCCCTCTTTAGTGCTAGCGTTAATATACCGTGCTAGCCTACCCACTGGCATTTACCCAGCTCGCACACGACACATCAGCTCTGCCAGGGCACCGCTGCATTCAGCGAGAGGAGCTGGAATAAAAAAAACACAGAAACCAACCGAAGGCATCCGACACCAGCACAAGGGTCACAATTTCCTCCTGCACGCGGAAACCCCTGGTTTCAGTTAAGAACTGCCAAGCTCAGCCCCCTCCAGCGCTGCAGGGCCATTCGTGGTGCTGGGCTAGGCAAGCCTCTGTCCGGCCCGTGCCCCGCGTGCTCCCCGCTCTGCCGACCCTGCCCCGCTCCTCGTCCCTTCACGACGTGCCGATCCACGAGGGCACCGCAAGCGGTTTTGCTGCGCTATCCAATATAACCCGCGAGGGAGGCTCTTCCCCAAGGAGCGCAGGAACCGCCAGCCCCGGGGCACGCGCCGGCCGCAGCCGAGGCCCCGCCGCGCGGTGCCCAAGGCCGAGCAGCCGCTCGCGCTGCTGCCAGGGCCGCCAGCCTCCAGGAACAGGAGTCGCGGAGGGGCAGAGCGCGACGGTGACGGCCATGCGGGCCTGGCCACGGGCACCGCCACCGCAGGGGCAGCTGCCCACGCCGGCCCGGCCCGCCAGCCCATCCCAGGGACCCCACACGGGTGCCGCCGCTGGCGCGGGCGCAGGCACCCCGTGCACCCCGGGCGCAGGCAGCGCTGCCGCCTCACCTGAGGCACGGGCTGGACCTTACGGACGCAGCATCTCCGTGCAAACTCCTGCAGTGCCGGGAGTCGCCCCGGGCGCGGGGACCCGGCCGGGCTGCAGGGCCGAGCGCGGCGGCCCCTGAGCACCGCGCGCCCCGGGCTCTGCCGGCTCTGCTCCCTGCCCCGCGGCGCCTTGGGGCAGCACCTGCCGGGACCCGCTGCGCTGCCTTTGGAGCCCGGGAATAAACAGGGAGCATGGGCAATTCCCAACCCGCTTTACCGCCCGCGGGCACCAGCACCTAGAGCCAGCTGTGTCGCCGAACGGAGCGCGGGGCTCGGTGGCCTCGCCGGTGGCACGGCCGCCCCGGCCGCGTGCCCCCGCGGCTGCAGCCCCCGCAGCTGCCCCTGACAGGCAGGGAGCACCCAAAACATGGCATGACTTCAACCAGGCAACCCCCAGGGCGAGCGCCGCGCAGGGCGGCAGCCCGAGCACCGGACCGCGCTCAGCTCTCCCCCCGGGGCCGCAGGACGCGGG
>VZSG01000240.1:192409-217393 GCA_013398315.1 Nothoprocta pentlandii | reverse complement strand
GCGCCTGGCTTCCCGCAGCGGGGCGAGGGGCTCCGCGCCGCCCCGGCCCCGCGCCCGCCCTGCCCGGCGCCCTCATTCATCTTTAACCAATTCCCCCCTTTTTGGGGGCTGTTGCAGGAGAAGCTGCTTGGGAGCGAACGCACCGCAAGCGCCGGTGCAAAATGGGTGCAAATCGGGCCGCGCAGGGGCTCTGTCATTTATTAAGGGGCAAATGTGCTTTGGTGTTCGTAAATTCGTAGTGCTGCCAGGGAGGGTGGCTCTGGCTTGTCCCTGGCTTCCATAAACCCTTGGGCTCAAAGCTGCATCCAGACCTGGTTCTCCCAGCCTGAGATTTCTTTCGGGGTCCCTGCTGCTGGTCCTGCTTTGGGAGAGGTGTTTGCAAGACCTCTCCTACGATGGGATGGACCGTGCACCTGCATAGAGTTACTCCAGGTTTCCTAAAAGCATCTGCATGCCGCAGGGCTGGGCAAGGGACGCGCCAAAGGCTCTTCCCCAGCCCGGCCCAACACGTAACATCTTGTTTTCCTGACATCCTTGTGTTTTCTTTGAAATTATTAGTGCACATAAAGCCACACATCCTCACGTGCACTGGTGTTGTCTAGCGAGTTGTAAATACTTAAGAATACATGAGGTGCTGTGATGCTGATCTGTTGACTAAGGCATAAAATAAATGGTCTGCGCCTCATCTCTGCAAACCTCTCATTTTAGTGTTTGAGCATTTTCTTGAGGTTGTGCTAAGAGAGGCTGGCATTGCCCGGGATTGCCCTTGCCATGCTTCTCACCTGTTTTCCTGGCCCACCACGTGTGTTTTGCTGACTGTCCCAAGGCTGCTTGCAACCAACAGTGACCCAAGCGGCAGCTCTTGCACTGCCCCGGCCTCGCACGCCCTGCTGTCTGTAGGAAGGTATTTTATGGAAAGAAGGGGTTTTTGTTCCCCAAAATGGGGTCAGTGAAAGAAGCGGCAGAGCTATAGGGTGGTTGTCACAGCTGACCTGGCTCAATGGTGTTGCTAGACCCCAAAAATCACAATGCAATTGCGTAGTGGGAGGTAAAAACAAACAGAAACCCATTAATGCCTGCCTTTTGGAAGAAAGCCCTTTTGTTTTCTAAAATATTTAAATGACTTTCCAATGATGATGATTACAATAATGGCCAAAAAACTGCCACTTAGTATTCATAATGTTCTCTTATTTCTGGACCTTGCTTTTGCCATTATTGGCTGGCTGCTGCTGCACACTTCAGAGAGGTTCTCTGTGACAATTTTGAGGAACCACGTTGAACAATGGCTAATACGCAACCCAGTTGAAAAAGAATGTTCTCTTCTTGATGCGTTTGGGCCTTCCTCGATGCAAGCCCGCCCGCAGCAGCAGCAGGAGCTGCAATGTCAGCGCTGGGCTATGAGGAATGGTTTGTAGGGACGGAGGCTGGAGCGGTGAGCAGAGCCCAGCCAGCACAGGCTGGCGGTGCTGGACAGTGTCAGCATGCCCAGCTGGGCCCAAGGGCAGGATTTCACGTGTGCCTGCCAGAGGAGCCAAAAATTCCCCAAAAGTTTCCCTTCGGGACCACAGTTTTGCTCTGGAGAGGCTCCGCTTCACAGGGGGACAGGAGCGACAGGTCAGAGGAGGGTTTGTAGGTGCTGCCTGTACCGACCATCACAGCAAGGCAACGATGCAAAAATGAGACGTGATCTCTGCTGCCTTCACTCATGGAAAATGTGGCACTGAGCAGGATCTCTACAGCAACGCGTGCCCAATGTTAGCGACAGCCCTCTGGAGGGGAAAGGCCACGTTAAAAAACCATTAAATGCCCTTTTGAAAATATTTCTAATATTAATATTAACAGAGATACATATAGTTTTAAGATGAAGAATATTAAGACTATTAGGCAGTAGTTACCTTTAATTTCCCCCGAGTAATGCTGCTATCTGCAGAGAGAGCAACAGATGCCTCAAAATCTCTGGTCGCCCCGGCTCTTCCAGCAGCGCTCTTCGTGTCAGGTGCTTTTCCAGGTGACGGATCCAGATGGGTCTGACTGTCGGCGTGTGTCAGGCACAGAGCTGGCGCGTGCTGCTTTCTCAGCACCTCACAGTATTATCTTATCTGCAGTGCAATTGCTCGCATCACTGAAAGCGAAATGGGAGCACGGTGCTCGCCGAGCTCGGCTCTCCCAGACGTTTCCGAGCAGTTTCCTACCGAGGGGTTACCCTGTGGAAAAGCAAGAGCAGGAGCTGCTCCTTGGTGGCTGGGGGAGGATTCATTAGCGAGCAGCAGGAAAGCGCCCAAGGGAGAGCAGGAGATAAATAAATGCAAACTGTTCTTACTTGTAGCAATCAAGGATATTACACTGAGGCGAGGAGGTCCCAACGCTGACCGCGCCAGGAGCTCCGGGAGCGTTTGCCCTAGTGAAGCTACGTCGAGCACTTCTCACAGGGAAAGCTCCTAACGCGCTTTATCATCATCACCACCACGCACCTTTCTAACTAACCGACACTTTGATGAGGCTAAGTTTTAATTAGGAAATAAAAGGTAATTAAATTATAAAAAAATATTATTCACCACCACCAAATGTTGGTACTTCACTAGCTTGGCTCATAACAGGGTCCTCTGGGGATAGAGGTGAGAAGCGAGTGGGAAGTCGGGGTACTGCCAAGTGTGTCGCAGCATCCACGGGTTTGGAACACGAGGAGAGGGCAGGGGGCTCCCGCAGGACCCTTCCCCAGTTCCCTCTGCGGATCCCCCAGAGCAGACGTGCCACGGGAACACGCTCCGCTTCCCGCCTGCATCCAGCCTCGGCGGGAAGCCGCATCCCTGCTGCGTTACTCGGCGGCAGTGCCCGGCCGGCCCCCTGTTTGGCTTCATGCTCTAGGAGGAAACATTTGTTCCTTGAAATTGGCTGAAATGATATAAGCTTTTTTACCCCCATTTTTTTTGGGGGGGTATCAAAATAAATCCTAAAGAAATAATGAATCTAATTCAGGCTGGCAACGTCAGGATCTATTCTCCTGGCCCCTGGCTAATCGGACTGCACACCACGCAGGACATTCTCCAACACAAATCACGTCAGAAGAACCGAGGCCTGAATCCCAAGCAGACGTTGGCTTAGGAGGCCAACCTGGCACCACGGGCTCACCCAAACTCTGCCCACCGGCACAGCACAAGTACTGTCCTACCCTTCTGCCTTGCACCCTTTGGCTTCCTGCAGATGTTTTCTGTGGGACTAAATATGCCACATTTGTCCAAATTTTGAGGGGTGGCAGCAGGAAAGAACATCTTTTGATACTGATGCTTTGATAAACTGCCAAGCTGCCCCTTCAGCACCCAGCCCCGTGTGCTGCCTGGCCCCAGTGGGGGCAGGGACGGCCGCTCAGCTCCGTTGCTCTGCACCTCACCAGGCAGGAAACCAGCAGGAAACCATCACCTGCAGCTGCAGGTTTCTTTTTTTCCTTCTAAAGAATGGCCCACATCCATCAGTGCTAATTATAGTAACGATCATCCTCTGTCACCAGCTACCAGCGACTAATGTCATGCACCGTCTGCAGGCCAAGGCAGTATTAGATTCTGCGCCTGCTGCAGATGGATGGCCTGGCTTTCCCACTGGAGGGGACCAGCACTGAGAAATGGGACAATTTAGCCTCTGCCGGCAAGCAGGAAAAGGTGGCACTGAATAATTACTGCAGCCACAGGGCTTTGCTACTTCCAAAGGAAAGTCCATGGCACTCCCAACCTCTGAGCTCCCGGGTTGATTGGAACAACCCAAAACCATCCCGAGGGCTCCTCCTCATGGGGAGGCATCGCTGAGCCCCATCACCAGGAAGATTTCTGCCCCGAGGGACATTCACTGCACCTGTGAATTCAGGACTCGTCATACCGAGCAAATTTGCCTTGCAGCTTGTTGCACATTGACCCTTCCCACCAGTGTTTGGCTGCACATCCAGTTAATCTGCACATCCAAGATTAGTACACAAATGATCTCTTAATGGTGAATGATAAAAACTTCCAATCCCAGAGTAAGCTAGTGGGCAACTCAGGGCCAGCAGGAGCTAAAACACTGAGCAAGTTAAGTTTTGAGCTATCTTTTACTCCATACAGCGTTATGGAAGTGAACTTTCTAAAAAGTGCAAGTAAATTATCATGTGACAGAAATTCCTGCATTATTAAGATATTTTGAAAAGTGGCTCAACACAAAGTGGCCGAATTTAAGCAGTCCAAACTTACAAAGAGACTTTTTTTTTTTTTAAAGGGGCTCTCTTTCTCCCTTTAAATAAGCATACTGTTCCTTCCTTTGGAATGACTCTTGATTTTTAAGACAGTCTCTACTATTTATTTCCCTTGACTTCCTTTCAGTGAAGGAATGGAAAGAGACATGAATGAAAACACTGAACGTGGTGGAGAAAATGCAGAGGTTCCACAGGCAAGAGATGGAGAGGCGACGGCTGTTGGCTGGCATGGGCTTCCTCACAGGATACCCAAGCGGCGAGGGCTCGCCTGGATGTCCAGAGCCAAGAGGAACTTGGCTCCAGCTTCCCCTCCTTTTCATTCCCACAGGAGCTAGGGTGCAGTTTCCCCCTGCGCACCCAAGGTCTCAGGTAACCCAAGTGGCTCTTCCTGCCCTTGCCAAGAGAGCAGAAACGCTCCAGCGAAGACCAGAGCACATCCTCCTTGCATCCCTTCTGCAAGAAGCTTCAGCACGTTTTGGGCTTGTTCTCCAGCTGAACGGGCAGAATAAATCTTAAGGATAGCCGAGGGGGTAGGAGAGGCAGCTCCAGCTTATCTCTAGAAGCACTCCTGGGATACAACGCTAGTTGTGGGGCTGGAGCCCATCACTGGAAGGATGCAATGGGATCTGAGCCAAGGGATGGAGTGATTCATGCAGATCCTGGCCCCAACTCTTAACAGCAACACTTCCATGCGCTCCCCTGCCCTTGGTAACGGATCGGGGTCCTTGCCCGTATTTAGAGCCAGATGTTCTTCAAGGGGCTTCCAGCTAGAGGGTGTAAGCACATTGGTTCCAATCCAACCATGAAGGGCTGAGCCACCTAACTTAGCAGCAAAGACAGCCGGCCTGAGGAGAGCCGGGAGGGCCACAATGAGGCACATTGCAGAAAACCCCTGCTGGGTGGCAGGGGATGCACCCCGAGGCCCCTCTCCTCTCTGCGTTCCCACACCTAGCTCAGAACCCACCCATCTTCAAGGATCACTTGACTTAAAGCTAATAGAAAAAAATCGTTGTGATTTAAAGCAAGCAAAACCAACGAGGACCATGACGGCAGAACCTTAAAACCCTAAAAAGAATCTCCCTTAAGCACTATGGGAGAGAGCTAATCTCAGCTGACATTAAAGAAGCTCTTTTGCTGTACAGGCTGATTAGACAAACAGATGTCAAGAGGGAACCATAGAGCATTCACTGTTCCACAGACCAGCTTGAACGTAACTTGATATAGAAAAAAAATCAATAATTGACTAATTTGGCTATAAATTTTGAGGGATAGAGGAAGAGAAAGCAACAATTGTGCAGTTATTGAAATGGCACAAGTTCATTTTGTTTCTGTCGCAGCATCTTACAGAGGGTAAATCATGCGATGGTGAAAATCGAAGCCCTTATCTCTGGGGTGGTTTTAGTGCCCGTGGCGAGAACACTTCACTGGGATGCGGGGAGCACAGGAGGGCCGCGGCTCTGCCTGCACAGGGAGCCCCATGCTCCTGCAAACCTGCCCAAGCCAGGAGCGGGGCCGGAGCTCCGCATCCTGCTGGGGAACCTCTAGGCTGGGCTCCGTGGAAACAAGCCCACTTACATGCCAAGCGCTTTCAAGCTATTCCTTTTCCCTGGCCTTTTCTATTCCAAGTCTATTTGCACACAAATAGGCCTTTGCCACCCTGGCTGATTATTCACCTGAATCCAATATTCCACATCTGCTCTCAGAACTGTCCCTGGATGCCTGATAGGACTTGCAGATGACAGAGATGTTAGCTGGGAGGTAAATAGCCACAGAAGCCAAAGTCCAGAACACAGAGCAGGTTGCAGCAGAGCCAGCCCCGCAGCACCTCTCCTACACGGGAGAGACCTGGGCTGCACCGCTGAGTTTGGACACCCCTAAATTAGGGCAGAGATTAACGAAGCACTGCAAGGCAGGCCCCTGTGCAGCACGGAGCGCAGCTGGTCCAGCAGCACATTGTTTGCAGCGGGGCACCGCACTGCGCCACGCTGCTTGCCAGGAGGCATCTCCCACCGTGCTCCCCTCAAAGGCCAGGCCGCCTTTGCGGCCAGAGCCGTGGCAATAGGGTCCCTTGTGCTCCAGCCTGGCCGCCGAGCCTCGCTCTGGACAGAGCTCACGGCCCAAGCGCATCTTGGTGTCCTCTTCCCGAGGCTGCTCACGGAGCAGGGAGCGGGGCTGAGCACTGCCAGCCAGCCAGGCAGCCACTGCTGATCTTTCTATTTGACTGCAGTGCTACAAAACAGTCCTCTGACAGGAAGCTTGGTGCTTTGCAGGGCTTTCCAGAGGCTGCAACATCCCGGTTGCAGAGGCCGGTTCCTTCCGGGGCATCAGCCGCTCCGCAGGGTGCTCCAAGGCCGGGGATCCTCGCTGCGTTCCAGGCAAGCCCCACGAAGCACCCAGTAAAGCCCGCAGGAATGTGCTGGCAGCTTGGGAACAAAATGGCATCTAATTTATTTGTGTTTTCCTTACATCAAAGGGGCCCTTGTTTGAATTCTTCTCCCTTTAGCCCAGATGAGAAGCAGGGGAAAGATTGGTTCCTATTAATAGCCTCGCATCCCACAAGATCTGAGCCTCGCAGAAGCCATGAAAGATTGCGGCATCTGATTCTCTGAATAAATGAGGTAATTTGGGGAGAAGTGTGTGCTCGGCAGCCTTAATTACCGCCTTTTCCAGTTGGGTGTCAGGCGACAGTGACAACTTACTCGTGTGCCAGGAGCAGCCAGGTCCTGGAAAATATTCATGGTCCCGCTAGGATGCCCTCCGAGCCAGCAGGACTTCCTTGCCCTAAAGCTTCCTGATCCGAGGATAACGGTGTCCAGAATGGAGCAGCAAAGGGGAAGGTGTTGGAGCCTCCAGCTGCTGCCTGGCCTCACACAGCAAGGGAGTGCTGCAGTCCCGGCACGGAAGGATGCAGGGAACTCCAAGGAAAGAGCTGACACGGGCAAAATTCCATCATGGCCTGGCCTCTCTTTCCACATCCATCAGGCCTGATATGGCAAAGCAGCCCCGGGACCTCCCTGCTAAGGGGAGGAAGGGCCAGTGGCCGCAAATGGTCTGGCCTGCTGGCATTGTGGGGACATCTGTGGCCTCTCTGCACATCTTGAAATCATCTGATAAGAGACAATTTGCTCTCACCTGCTGCAGGACGCTGCCGCGAGGCATCCCTCTCTGCTAGACCATGCAGTAACTGGCAGGCAGGCAACCCTTGCCACCCGTGCCAGGGGAGCTGGCCTCTCGCTGCAGCTTCTGCCCTGGAAACAAAAGGAATTATGTCAGCTTTCCTTTAAGGAGATTTGCAGGGTCTCTGTGCGAGGTCTAATCCTGACACCAAAGGTATATTAGGCAAGGTGTCTTGGCGAGGTAGCGAGCGCTGCCGCTCTGCACCCCGGCGCTGGAGGCTGCCGCGCTCCTTGCGGGCGAGGTGAGAGGTGCCAGATCCGCTTAACGGGCCAGCCCCGAGATGCCCTTTCTGTTTACTGCCTTCTCGCACGTTGCAGAGGGGTTAAATGACACTCAGCTGTCTTGAGGCAATCTCCATGGCCATCCTAAGCTGTCTCGCAGGCAGGAAGAGGCCACCCTGCCTACATGCGTCACCCTCAAAGCTGGTGGCACCTGAGCCCTCTCACCATGCACAGCTGAGAATCAGAAGCCACGAGGGGAATTACAGCAGCAGGCAGAGATCATGGGGATTAAGGGGTGTCATGGAGCTCCACGACACCGTGCTCAGCAGTGGGGAGGTTGCAAAAGAAGATACCTGGCCTTACCTGGAGTAAGGAGCCCCCGTGATCCCCATAGAGCAGCGCTGCTACTGCAATATGACTAATAATGAGCACAAGGATTTGCATGAACATAACCCATCCTGTCTGTGGCTCCCCATATGCTGAACAATGAATCTGCCCTCACAGTGTCCTTGCAGTGCAAACCAGTAAATTATCCTCATTTCACAGCTGAGGAAACTCGGTTGCAAAGAGCCCAGCTTGCCCAAGGGCACGCAGGATGTCCGTGGCAGGACTCATCCTGTGGATAGGGTTCGTGGAGAGCCGTATGTCAATGAGATCCTGCTCTGCAAGAAAAGGGGCATTTCACAGAAAGACTTACATTTCCAAAAAGCCCAGGGAATAAACCATCAGTGGCCTCAAAAGCATCTTTCTTCTAAAACGCATTTGGTATCTTCTTGTGCTGACACCAGACTGAACATTTTGTGTGGATTTAGCATCTGTAGCCTAGCTTGACCCGTGGTGCTGTTGCAAAGCGGGACAATATGGACTAGTCTGTCCTCTAAAAGATGCATCCATTACCATGCACTAGCCTAGATGCAAAGCAAAACCAGATGGGATGCTGAAAAGGTATTTGTTTCAATTAAACATGAAAAGCAATATGCTGCTTTCTGCCTGTGTAGGGCAGAGGAGGACTAAATGCCTCAAAGCACACAGAGGCAAATGCAAGGTATTAATTACTGTTGCTGTGTAGGCCCACGTACCACAAGCTCAACAAATAGCCCCTTCAGTGCCACTTTCTGTGCACAAGACCTGCAGGGTGCTGGGTACCCCGCACGCCACAGGCGTGCGGAACTCAGACAAAGCACTCCCATCACATCTGCCTACATCTCGCAGGCAACGAGGGTGCTTGCTATACAATACTTGCTGAATCAGGCCTAACTTGAGTACAAAACAGCCATTACCGGGTAGTGCAAAGAACTGGGTATGATCCAGAATGAACGAAGACTGAGGTCTCTTCAAAGGCAGCTGACAAAGTTAAAACACCTCACGCAGACACAGGCAGGAAGCTACACCCATCGTGTCACCTGTCTGCACAGTGTGAGTTAGCTGCAAGGGGATGGTGCCTTCACACGAGGGTTCATGCAGTGTACTCCATGCCCCAACTGCATTTTATCTGTAAAAAGAGCAGAGAAAAAACAGTTAAGAGGTGTATGTGTTTCCTGGTGCAAACGAGAGGCCCTGAGGAATTAGCTGGCTATTGTAGCATAAAGGTTATGTGGGTCTAGCACAGGGCACAGTAAAGAATCAAGAATTTGTTTTTAATGGGAGCTTGTGTTTCTTTAAATGGAAGGTTTCTTTTAAGACAGGAGCGAGCAGCATTCTGTTTTCATGCGTGTCTGCAGCACAATCCTGTCCCTCGGATGGATGGCATCATGTGACGGGGAGGTTGCTAAGCGAACCGCTCCGCTCTCACCATGCTCGGCTTCGTTACGAGACTCCCAAAATGGATGTTACATATAAATGACATTTGCCTCGAGCATATGAGCATCCCGAAAGAGGGTGCATTTCAGCTTTGTTTGTCTGGTTTCTGAAGAATGTCCCTATTGTCTGCTCAGCTCGCTGTATGCGGCGACTGGGAACCGCTGCTTGTTGCTGTGCAAAACTATTCTGTGGTGGGTCAGCTGCAGTGCGGGGCAGGCTGGAGCTGCTCGCCAGCCAAGCTGCTCTCATCTCTCCTTCGTCCCAAGAGAGCTCCAGGGTGGCAGTGCCGCAGAGGGGGACGGGATGGGCCGGCTCATCTTCTCTTACAAGCTGTGGAAAAGCCTTGCAGGTGAAGCGAGATTCAGAGCCTGAACAAGGCAGGTTTCTCTCTTGCTCTGATAATTTTCATCTCCCTCTCCTGCGTTTCCTTTCTTCATGCTTCACTTGGTGTTTTCCCACAGGCCAAGTTTTAAGAATGGAAGACAAATACCTGGGAGAAAAGCACCCCTCTCCCTCCGCCCCAGGGCAGCTGGGCAGAACTGATGCTCACGGATGCATCCTCCTCCTCCTGCCCCTCTGCGCATCCTTCCCCACCACTGCTCAACTATCCACCTGCCCCCCTGCACCTTGCAACCCGCCGGCACCCACAGAGGCAGCTCCATGTCTGCTCCACCCCTGCATGGGCCAGTCCATCAGGGCTGCAAGCTCCTGCTGCTCAGTCACAGGCTGCACGAACAGCACCCAAGCTAGGGAAGGGGCTCGTGTTTCTGTGCGATAGCTTCATCTCAGACGGTCGAAATTCAACTCAGCACATACTGTCTTCCTAGATGAACTGAAGCATAGAAAGCAGAGGTATGGCACTACTGCTGCATGTTACATAAGCTCCAAATTAAGAAATAAAAGAAGGCCATGTCCATCCTGAAGAGAGAAACTTGTTTTTCCATTTTCTCACTGATTTCATAAGAACATCCACAGCAGCTGATCTTTGCAGTACTAACATAATCCGGTGATATATTTTAATCCCATTATGTTGCCATGTGGTTACTCGTAGTCCTCCTGGACTATGAGAAACAGATGTTTCCTAATTGGCACTTCTGCTGCCCAGGAGTTTACATCACTGAAAATAGTTTCTTTGCCTTTCATGCTGACATTCAGAGCAAGACCCTGCTATTCGCTTTTACAGCCTAAAATTATATAATGGTATTGGCTACTCATGTTCCAATTACCCACCTTGAACTGCTATTTTCTCTCCAAAAGCAGCAGTGCTAATATTAGGTCAGAGCGCTTTCGTACAACGGATGGGTCATTCGGAGTTTGCTGGTGATAGTTCGGGTTTAATTGCCTGCTGTAGAGGGATAAGGAAGCAATCCACGCTGCCCTGGCCGCCTGCCCAGAGAGAAAGACAACATTTTCTTTTTCCAGACGTGTTTGGGTAAAGACGTTCGATGTAAAGCTTCATCTAGCAGTAGGAGGTGGCATCATTCAAAGGCATCTAGAGGACTTTGCTACCTATTCCTGAGCTTTGGCCCCTGGATCCCCAGGTTCTCCAGAGCCAGAGCAAGCTGCAAAGAGCAATTTTCCAGCAAGGGCACTTGGAGACCTTGGCTGTCGGGGTGTCACTGCTGCTTCCAGCTGGGGCAGCTCCAAGGCCAGTCCCAATGGCTTCAGCTGTTGGTTGGCCCCACAACTGCTCCTCGGCTCCTCTCACAGTGTCTGTCCCCAAAATCCCTGGCCCCTGGGATTCTGCTGCCTCCCACTTGCTGGCTCTCCTGACACCTTTATCAGCTGAGGTTTCCTCACGTCCCGTTCCCCTGCAGTGAAGGGGAGGGAGTTTCACACAACATGTGATTCTTCCCCATGGAAGACTCCAGACACACTTCAGAGGCCACCACTCCCTGCAGGTGTTTAATGCCTTGCAGTCACGCTTGTCACCAGCCTTGTGACATTAGAGTGCCACATTTGGCAGTCATGAACTTCCGCGGTGTGTGTTCATGACCATCCCAGTGCCACAAGGACTGAGGGGACAAGGGGGACAGGAGCAGCCCGGCTCCATGTGCTGCTGCTCTGGTGACAATCCATAGCACATCGAACGCCTGCAGGCCCTGCACGGTGGCTCCTCACCTTCATCTCCTTCAGCCTGGTCGCTATTCCACAGTAGGTACCACTGGCTTCCCAGGTTATCAAACATTTGGGTTCCATCCTGGCTGTTGCACAATCAAACCCTGGGAAAAACATACCGAAAGAACGACGATAGCGCAGGGGGCAGGAGCGACTCTGCTAAATCCTCACTACTGTTATAATCCCTTGATACACTTTAATCCCATTATGTCTCCATGTGGCTGTTTCCAATTCTGGCCTTTGAAGAAATGATGTTTCTTAATTAGCATTTTCACCAGACAGGAGTTTTACTTGCTGAGAAAAGGCTAGAGAGCAGTAAATATTCTTGTCTTTTTTTTCCTCCCTCTTGGTGCTAACATTAGGGGTTAAAACGAGCAGAAAGCGAGCGCAGGAGAGACCAAAGGTCCAGACTGGCACCTGCCTCCATTCTGGGGCTCCGCTCGCCCGTCACGGCGGCAGAGCCCTGCCCAGGTGTGACCAGGACACCTCCCGCTCCGACACTGGCGGCACTCGCTAAAACCTGGGGCTATAAATACAAAACCTATCCTCTAATGACCTGCAAGCCCGGGAAACGGTGCTCTGGGCAGGCACTAAATCCCAAGACGCTAATAGGGTCTGTACCAATGGCCAGCAGTGATTAGTCACGGCTTATTTCCCCTTCATTTTTAATCCTATGCACTGGATGCAACATTCAAGGCCTGAAATGAAAAAAATAGATTTGGGGAAAATAAAAAAAGAAAACCCACAAAAAAAAAACCACACTTTTCACATGTAAGTATTAGAAACCGATAGCTATAAACAAAGATGACTTCAGAAAATAACCAAACACTTCCTTTACCCTGGAGATCTTGGTCGGCAGCTCCGAGGGTGCCGCGGCAGGGACAGGCAATAAACCCTTCAGAGCCACGTTGGGCAGTCCAAGCTCCTCCACCGCCTCGGACCCCCAACGTGGGCAGAGGGTCCTCTCTGAGCTGGGGAAACAAAGCCAGGTTATTTCCTCCTTGTCCTAAATTTGACGTTAATCAAAGGTAAAGACAACATTTGCCCATGCCCCATACCTGATCCAATATCGCCAAAGCTGAGCATTGGAAAAAATCTGCCTGGAAAATGATGATCTTAATAATACATGTTGTGCTGCTTCTTATTTTATTTTTGTTTCTTACATCTTTAGGGCTTGGAGGCTCTCATCTGCATATACAGGAGGCTCAAAGCTCAATTTAATTTAAAAAATTAAAACTTAATAGTCTCATGTAATTACTTGGCTCCAGAAGCTGCATAATTAAGAATAATAATAATTTTTAAAAGACAAAATCTGTATAACCTGCAATCAGACTCTAAAAGTTGGCAAGGTGCATTCAATAGTCCAAGTACCCATACAACAGACAAGATAAAAATCACCCCACTATGACTAAGAATAAACATTTCATATTTTCAAGACTATTGTTTTTTAGCCAATAATTTCGCTGACCTTGGCACACCTCCCAGATCCTTAGCACAACATGGCACAGAGCGAGATTCATCCAGCTGCAGTTGCTGGGGCTCGGTAGGACAGCGCTGCACGTGCCAGAGACAAGAGAAGGGCAGATGAAAGGTAACGTGGACACACTGCTGTTTTCACATTTCTTGTCATTACTTTCCTCTTTCCACTTCACTTCCCACCAAGCCACACTGGATGTAGCGCGTTTGATCCCACACGAGTGCACATTTCAAGGACAGGCCATGTTCAATGCTCAAGTTGAAAAGTAAGAGCAAGTAGGAGACACAGGGAACTGGTTCTTCCACACGCAGCTAAGAGTTACTTCACTTTCTTATGCACATCTCTACTCCATCTTTTTGCCTTTTCCGCTCCATTTCAAGAACTGACATTCCTGTACCAGTGGAGGCTGCATGAGTTTCTAGGCACATTTCAGGGCTTGCTAGCTCTCCAAGGCAGTGTTCATGGTAGAATTGGATTCCTAGTGCTCTGACACATGTAGAAGAGATATCCTGGCACAGAGAATCGCTTTAGAAAAAGGCATTTAAATCTCAAATGCAATTTAGCCATGGTTTTCCATTATTTTTATTCTCACATGAATTTCTCTGTGACAAATCACTGCTACACTTTCCTTTTTTGGCTCGTATCATCCGTTCCTGCATCCCAGCCCTCAGACACAACGCTGGCATCTCAGCACTTAGCAGAGATCAGTCTGCAGAGAAGCAGGTCGCTGGGGGCTCGGCAGCTCCGGGTGCCACCACCGCAGGCACCGCAGCTCCGGCGGGCGCTGAGGATGCCCAAGTGACCGCCGGAGCCATTCAGCCTCGATGAAGAGGACGCTGCCACCTGAGGGGGAAGCAACCTACCGCGGATGACGGCAGTTGGGTTTGCAGCTCCCTGTGCTGTTTGCCTGGTGGAAAGAAGGGTTTGACAGTCTGGAGAACAGCTTTAGCTCTCTAGTCTATTGGCATAATAGCAAAACCACCCACTAGCGGGGAGAGCTGTGGGACTGCTGAAATATCAGCAGCTACCAGGAGCGCTTGTTCTCACAGCAGCTCTGCGGGGCTGCTGGCCAACAACGCCCAGAGAGGCAGAGGAGAAGGACGAAGGTCAACGAGGCAGAGCCTGGTGCATGCATAGGGCAGGATCTCAGCCCAAGCCGCTGCAAGGCAGGCTCCTCTCTGAGGGAGAAGCGGGCAGCAGGGAGAAGAGCGCCAGATGGCACCTTCGCAACTCGAGTGGGATGGAGGAGATCTTGTGCTTTTGAATAAAATTCCAAAAAAAAAGAAAAACAACGACAAAAAACCCTTTACATCTCCCTCCAACCCAGGGACGGTGTCTGTTCAGCTGTGCTACGAGCAGCCACTCCTTTCAAAGGACTACATCTCCCTGTGCTTCTAGAAGATCTGAATGACACAGAGCTAACTGCACCGTGCTATGCACATGCTGCAAGAGCAAAGGCAGAGAGCAGGGGACAGCTGCCGTCTCCAAAACCTTTGTCTACACAAACTTGGGTGTTACCCACCCTCTTCAACTGACACCTAGGACATCATTTTCGAAACCTTGTCCTCTCCAGGGAGCTGGTACCTGGTATGCCCTGTCCCTTCCCCAATTCCTCTGCCAAATAAGCCAACACAGAGCTCGCAGGCTGAGCAATGCCAGTGCTTCCCCCGTACCTTCCAGCTTGTTCACTTTCAAAAGCGGAACCTGTCACAGGAAAGGCTTCCAGTTTCCACACACTGACACACAGCAGCTATGGCCAGATGCAAGTTAAGTTATCAGCAAGGCTGGTCACACTCCGTGGGCTCACTGGGGTGTTTCACGCTGCATTTGAGCAGATAGTTTAGAGAAACATTTTGGCAAAGGTTGCAATGGTGTCAAAACCACCAGAGGTGGAAGGTGTAACTTTTCCCCTCAAAGAATTACCTTTTCCACTTAAATCCAGCACCTAGTCTCATCTCAGTTTATTTAGCTTCAAATGCCAGGCATTCGATCTTACTGTTTTGTTGCCTGATGAATTAAAAAGCCTGTAGTCTTATGTTTCTTCTCCCCATCTGGATTCTAAGTTTTCTACAGTTTCACCAAAAGGAAGAGACGGGGGAATTTGGAGGAGCAAAGATCCCAGAGGAAGACACAGAACTAGAACATACAGCCCACACTTTTTGCAGCCTCACACTATGTGGTAGATCAAGAACTTTGGAAAAGCTATAAGCAGCTGAAGAGCAATCCTCATATGAGGAATGCTAGGAGACCTCTGCAGGGAATAGCATTTCCTGCAATATTGTTAATCTGAGAGCTGAACCCTGGCATTTCCTGCTCCCACTGCGCAGCCACCCTACAGCTGGTGTCAGGAACTAGCTGGCTGCTCTGGTCTCTCTCCAACTCTCACATGGCAAATCCCAGGTTCCAGTGAACATGCACCAGTCCAGGGCCACAGAGCCATAGTGGTATTCCATTTCCCTTATCCGATCCAAACTTGCCTCCTTGCAAAAGAAACACAGACGGAGCGGGCCTCTAAGGAAGGCTTTAATAATTAGAGTACAAGCATGCATCTATTTGCAGAGCCTTCAGAGGACCTCAAAAGTGTGAGCTGTGAAACCTTTTTAATGTTCATTAGGGAAACAGAAAGAAACAGCAGTTTCCATGGGAGAGACATGTTTCAGTGCTAGAGAAAAAACAGGTGCCTTTTCTCTATGCAGGCCGTCTGCAGCGATGACAGGAATTTCCTCTTCCTGAATGTCTGCAGTCTCCTGCACCACAGGGCTCTGCTGCTGGTCAAAGCCTCTGGTTGCTGATGGGCAGAATTTCCATACCCAAGAGACACTGTGTGCGGGCAGGGTCGAGGGATGCCCAGCTGGAGCATCACCCACCAGCCTGCAGAGCGCAGAGGAAGGAGCCTTACAGAGGCAAGTCCTTTCTGCTCTCTTGGAGCCAACCGGATCTGGATTCTGCCTCTTTCAGCTGAGTCTACGCCTCCAGGAAGACTGGGAGATCTGCCCATTCTGCATGGGTTTCCTGCATTGCAGGGCAGATGGCTTAACATTTGTTATCTTTGTCTGCTCAAAATTGCAACCAGATGGATGAAGCGGATCTGTCTGGAGCTACTCTCATGGCAGTCAAAAACAGCAGCGATACCATGAGACTGACCAGGGCATAACACCAGTCCCATCTGAGGAGAGAGCTGGGGACCTGTCAGGAGGAGCAGCACCTTTTGGCTTGGCTCCTCATCCTTTGCTCCAGGGGCAACTAGGATACCCTAACACCAGCATGGAGATGGGGAAGCAACTGAACCAGACAAGCGAGAATCACACAGTGTTGGCTACAATCCACGGAGTTCAAACGTTCTCCAGGGGAACAAGGTGGGGAACTGGGCTAAAGAGGTGCTCTAGGACCTGCACAGCACTTTTCTTGGCAGCAAGGACCAGCTGTCTGCCTGTCCTCTCTAGTGAGGCTGGTCAAGAGCACTGAGACCATGCCATGTCTCACAAGAGCTGACTCAGCAGGGAGGGTTTAGTGACAGGGGTGCTATCCCCATTTTAAACATATTCTGTCTTTCTGCTGCCCTTCAAAGTCCACTCCAACCAGGTAAAGGGTAACACAGCAATACAGTATTAAACACAGGCTGGAGGGACCAACCTGGAAATAAAACATTTGATCTGATACCTTGAGGGATGGGAGAAAACATACAACACTTAAAACCATAGACTGTTGTATGGCCAGGACACCAGTGCCACCAAAATATCTGTGGAGTCAACACGCTTGAACTCCGAGCAAAAAGAGGAAGGAAGGAGCACAGCTGGGCTCAGGTGGGCACCCAAGGGCCTTCGTGCAGGTGCAGAAGGCTGCAGCATGGAGCCCAGTGAAGCCTGAAGGCACCGATGGTGAGAGGAGGGTCCTTCACCATGCTGCACATGCCTGCCCAGCTGTGCCAGGATGACAACACACCAGCACAATCCTCACAACAGGATTTTACTTCCTCCAGCAGATACGGTTTTAAGGGCTGGGGTTACTGATGAATAAACATGAGTCAAAATGGGAAAGACTGCAAAATAACAGAACCACTTGCTCAGCACATTGCTATTAGAGTCAGAAAACACATCTCCTCCTACACTAGCCCCTACAGAAACCATAGGCACCACTGCACCCACCTGCTACTCACCCACAAGCAGGGACAGCCACCCTGCCATGCAGGGAGCACACGGTGCAGGCAGAGCATTGGGCCAGGCTGGGAGGAGGTGACAAAACTGAGCTCCTGCCATCATCACAGCAGGATCCATTTCCTCCTGTCTCTCACTGAGACCCATAACCAGGGCTCACATCCAGAAGAGGTGGTGGCATGTCCCCAGGTCCCAGCTTTGGCGTGGCCTGAGCCAGGATATATCTCTCAGCCCCAAGGTAGCATCAGGACATAGCTGATTCCACTAGCCTGCTGGTGTCCCTTGGGATAGTTCATCCCAGCCCACCTCAGGTGATTCCCAATACCTAGGAGAAGACCCCAGAAGCTGCTTGTAAGCAGATCCATCTCTCCATCCCCACTTGAGCTGGGAGCAGCTCGCCAGTTCCATGAGAAGTGTTACCTTCACTCCAGCAGGATGATCCAGGCAGTGTCACCCAGCCCAGAGCAGAGAAGCAGCAAGATGAAACAAAAAGCTTGGGCTTGAACCCTGCACACCAGGAGCACATGCAAAGCCCCCAGGGATCAGCAACAGGACATCCTGGATGGAGGAGATTCTCTGCCCCAGAAGCATCACTTGGGGTGAAGAATAAAAACAAGAACACCTGCTGTGATTACAAACTGCTCCTGGTGTGTTTGGCAGCAGCAACGCTGGCAACTAATTAGCTCAATCTCAGCACTGTCATCGATTCAATAATTCAGGAGGAGCGAGGAGAACAACTGTGACAGCACATGCGGTGGCCACAGGGAGCTGGGAGGCGCTCGGCCCCAAGAGAAACCATGGCAAACCTGGCTCTTCTCCATGGCAAACCTGGCTCTTCTCCATGGCAAACCTGGCTCTTCTCCATGCTGGGGTGGTTGGGACAGCGCAAAAACACAACTCTGCAGAGCACAAGTTGAAACCACAGGATTAGCCTCAGCTGTTGGCACCTCTGAGATGCAGCCCAGATGCAAGCGGGCTGCAGATAAGGAAATCCCTTCAACGGGTTGCAGGTGAATCGCCCCTAAGCTCGTTGCTGTTGTCCTCCTCTGCCTTGGTGGCTCCCCATTGTCATGTCTGCTCCTGCTGGCAGCAAGCAGGGACTCTTCACGCCTGTCTTCCCGATCTCCGGATCTCTGCTCCCTACCATATTTTCTACATTATCAGTTTGCATGCACACAAGACATTTTTTCTGCCAAATCAACCTGAAGCCCGGAGGAGGTGGCAATCTCCCATCATCAGTAGAGCTCTGTGTCGCTACTCTTGCTAAATCTCCCTTTTTCACAGCTATTCTGGGGCACAGGGTTTCAGGGCTGGGATTATCCTGAATTTTCCCATTGGAGAAAAACAGACAGATTTTCACAGGAAAATGGCTCCATTAAGGCAGCACCGCAAAGAGCTGCCAAGGCGTGATGTGGGGAACAGCTGATGTTCCGGATCAGCAAGTGGTTAAGTGGGAATGCTGCCTGGCTGAGCGAGGCCGTTCCCAAAGAGGTGGCCCCAATCCTTGCGAACGGTGGTCCCCCATCCTTGCGAGCTGCTCTCCAAGACTGGGGCAGAACGGCTCCATGAGGAGCAAACGTGGCCATGTCCCCGGTTGGGCCCAGTGTCCCCTGAGCCCTCCAGGCCCAGCGGCTCCAGGGCTCGTCTCCATGGTAACGCTCTGCCCGCCATCTTGTCTGGCTGCTGCCAGGCCCGAGGGCATCTCCTCCCTTCGCCCCCATCCCAAGGGTGCCATTTGCTCCCGGGTGTTGGCACGAGGGCAGGCGGGGCTGGTGGCCATCACGGCGCACTTTTGTTTCCACCCATGACAATAATGCCAGGGCACGGCTGGAGGGAGATGGGCGTCGAGGCTGGTGGCGGTGAATCGTCCCCTGCTCGCCCCTGGCTGTGGTGAAGCCCCATGAGCGGCACCCGTCCCTGTGCCTGCGGGCCAGCCCTCGTGGTGCGTGGGCTGCGGGTCGGAGCATCCGGGGCAGCCGCACTGCTCCCCGCGGCCGCCATCCCCGCCGTGCCCGGCATGGCGGCCGGGCCCGGCGCCTTGGGCAGGGCTGCAGTGACACACAGTGGCAGCCTGTGCGCTGGCACGCGGGCACGGCCGCCCGCAGCTGCGGGATGAGGGATCCGTGTCCGCCACGGCCCTGGGGCATGGCCATGTGTGCACATCAGCACCGTGCACACCAAGGCATCGCCTCGGGCACCCGGCCCTCCAGCAGGACACGAGCAGGCACGAGCCTTTCCCAAAGCACAAGCACTTCGGGAAAACAGAAATGTGTTTTTCCCTGCTAAAGCTCTATGGAATAGCCTCATTTGCTCGGCTTATGGATAATAATTAAAGCAATTCTTCATTTGGCTGAAGGGCTTCCTGGCTGGGAGGGCAGATCTGCCAGCCCTCTCAAGCGTCAGCGCTGCAGGATGGGGACATCTCTGACAGCTCCCCAAGCACCATCACACGTGGCAGCAAGACACGGGGCTGCAGAGAGGCGCCTTCCTCCCGCAACCGCCGGCCCCGGTGCCGCGATCGGCCCCGGTCCCGTGGGAGCAGCCTGGCACCGTTGCGAAGGCGGTGAACGGCTCCTGCCCTTCCTGTTGCAGCCGGCCGCGCGCTCCCTCCCGGGAGAGGCTCTTTGCACGGCAGTTTCGCGCTCTATCAGTGCCGGCTGGCGACGCCGCGGTGCTGCTGACGCCGGCTGCTTTGGGAGGGCGGCGGGCAGCGGGGCCAGCTCCGCGTTCTGCCCCGTGCCCACACCGTGTGCCCAGCAGCACCGCGGGCCGGGCATGGCGGCCGGCCCCTCTCCCTGCCGCCTCCGCCCTCCTGCCCGGCCCCGCAGGCAAGAACGGGGCCAGAACAGAGTCTGAAACTCAAAGCTTTATTCAGTTGCGTCAGCGGCAGCGTTAATCACACGGTGGGAGCGCGGGGCCTTTGGACAAGAGCGGTGGGTCATGTGAAAGCTGGTTGGGGCTTCCGCGCTCCGCGGGGCGCGGGCCGGCCGGGCTCTAGTTGATGGGGTGGTAGGCACCGCGCTGATGCCACTGCATGTCCCGGATGCGCCTCACCGACTGGATCTGGGGGTGCTGGGCGCCGAACTCTGAGCTGTCTTTGTAATCCCCCTTCTCAAACAGGTACTGGTAGCCTCTGTAGCCTGGGTACTGGTAGCCCACCCACCTGCCAAGGCAAGAGCAGCACAGTTGGACACCGAAAGGCACTGAAAGCAGAGAGATCCCTGCCACCCACATGGGCACTGCAGTCCCGGGGGGGAGATATCCCCCTTCCCGCTCTGTCCGTGCAGCCTGCCCGTGGAGCAGCAATGCTGCTGCTGCAGGGACACGGAACGGCTGAGCCCAGTCAGGCTCCACAGAGCTCCGCTTTTGCAGAGCCTTGCCCAGGTCCCAGTGCACGGCACAGACCCAACCCCGAGCACTTACGTTCCACTTTGCACCCGCACGGACGATACTTTCTCCTGGTAGCCATGAGCATGGAAGCTGGGCACATCATCATCTATTATTTCAATTTTCTTGCCGGTGAAACCAGGGTTTTCATACAGAACAATCTTGTGCTCCTGGCTGTCCTGCAGAGGGGAAAGCAGAAACAGGGAGGGGGCAGTAATTGCAATGACCCAGGGCTGGGCAGAGGGGAGGCAAAGCACTTTACAGCAAGCCTAAGATTGTGGGGAAGCTCAGGCACGGGACGGGGCCCAGAGCGGGCCCTGGCAGCAGGGACTGCTTGCAGTGGCTCTTGCTGGTGCGAGAGGCACCCCCTTCCTTCCCGCCGCGAGACCTGGCTGCGTGCGCAGGTTCTGCTCAACTTACCAACAAACATCCTCTGCTGTCGGCCTGCGCTGCCCCTGCCCGCTGCCCCTGCACTCCCCTCCAAAACCTACCCCCAGGGGCTGCTCCCCGGCCTGGCTGTTGCCCTGTGCCTTCCCCGGGGAGCCAGGGCTCCCGGCTGCGTGGGATGCGCTGACCGAGACCTGGGCCTGCACCCGCGCCCTGCAGGACACTGGCAGCGGGGCAGCAAGAACTCCAAGAAATGGTGCAAGGGAGTTGGTGCTCCTGCACCCGTGAGGCTAGGGGAGGTTGGGGAAGGCTGGGGAAGACTTCTCATTGCAGACCTTGGCCTGACGGGTGGGTAGAGGCTGTCTGGGTGCTCTCACCACTTTGATGGGTCTCAGGGAAGTGATGCTGTCGCTTCTCCGGCTGTTGGTCCAGGAATCCCAGCGGGGGTACTCCCCCTTCTCAAACACAAACTGCTCTCCTTTGCAGCTTGCCTGCTCATAGCCCACCCAGCTGGAACAGAACAGAGGCTGAACTTCAGAGGAGGGCAGTGGAGCAGAACCGGACCCGACCACCGGGCCACCCGGCAGCGGGGCAAGGAGCGCCTCCGCCGCCCCAGGGGCACCCCGCTCTCGGACAAGGTGGAAATGAGGGTTCTGGTGGCCCTGGCAAGGGGTCCCCAGGGTGCCACGGTGAGAGCAGCAGTTCTGCCCACGTGGCAGGGCCACCTTGGCAGTGCACATCAGCACAGACAGCGCGGGAGCACAAGTGTCCTCAGCACCACGGCCTCGACGGGCGCTGTGCTCCTGCCAGGGCCACCCTGCAGCTGCTCCCCTGCTTCCCGTTCCCCAGGGCTCCCTTCCCAAAGGCTCCGGCCTTTGGGAGTGTTTTTAGGGAATTCCTTGCTGCACAGAGCTCCCTGCCCCGGCTGGTGCTGGGCAGCACATTCCCTTGCTGGCAGCGCATACCAAGGGATCAAGAGATAGAGGGGAAGGCGGCGATGCCTGCAGGGCTGCACGGCGCGGCAGGAGCTGCCCGTGCCGCTCCTTGCTCCGACGAGGAGGGAGCTCCAGCCAGGTGGGGGGACGGTCAGCAGCGCCATGAGTGCGGAGCCTTCCCACCCGCTCCCCAGCGAGGCGGCGGCCGGAGCCCGCGCGGCTCCTGCTGCAGCAGGAAAGCCCACGAGGACACGACAAGCCCAGCTCCCCGCTGCCCCGGCACTGCCGGCAGGGCAGACCGTGCCGCGAGGCCCGAGCGCCGGCACCGCCTGCTTTATTGGCTGGGCTCCCCGAAGCGAGGGCACATGCAGGGCCCCGCATGTCTCCACGTGACCACCGGGCATTCAGCACAGGCAAAGGGAGGGAGGAGCCGTGCAGGGGGTTGGAGGGGCGGCCCCGGCGCAGAGCGGTGGTGCCAGCATGGAGAGGAGACCCAGCCGCCTCCGGCCTCTGAGCAGCAGGGCCTCAACAGCTGCCAGGCGAAAGCAGCCTCCACCCTGGAGCAAGGACTGGCTCACAGCGAAGCCCCGTGCTGCCCACGAGGACTGAGAGCTCCCGGGACCGGGGAGCGGAGCAGGGTCCGCAGGGCAGCTCGGGCTCTGCCCAGCCCCGGCTCCGCACGCGCTCCCGTTCCTCCCCCATGCCGATACATACGGTCCCGCGTGCACGAGGATGGAGCCCACTTTCTCCACGCCGGCTTCCTTCAGGTTGGGGCAGGCTCCATTGAGCTCATGGCAGCGGCCTTGGAAATTCTCCTGCTCAAAGATGGCGATCTGCAATGCGGGAGAGACGGAAGAGCGGCAGCACGTTGGCTTCCCCAAAGCGAGAGCCAAAGAAAGGCAGCTTCGTGGCCGGGACGCTGCAGGGGACCTCCAGCAGACGGGCTACATACACTGTGCCCACTGTGGGCACCACCAGCCACGGTCCTGCCTGGCTTTGGGGTCCCCCTGGCTGGGGACACACACAGAGAGCTGCCGCAGCAAGGCACACGTTGGAAAGGTGCCGCCAGCGCCGCTGTGCCCAGCGAGGCAGCAGGATAAGCGGGGCTTAGCCGCACGTTGGAGGCTGCACTGTGCAAGCGCAGTGCGGGCTGCCGGCTCAGCGGCGCGGCGGGAGCCAGCGCGGTGTCTGTGCGGGTCAGGACCTATCTCGGAAAAGCACCCAGGGCAGAGCCAGCCAAACCCTCCCTGCGCCGAGCTCGCTCTCGCGTCCGGACCCCTTCCCTCGGCGGGAGCCGCTCCGGGGAGGCCGCAGCCGCCCCGGGCAGGCCCCGCGCTCACCTTGGAGCTGGCTGGCTGCTGCTTGGAGGCCGGCATCTGGTGCTCCGAAGCCATGGTCAGGCGGCGGCTCTCGTTCTCTGCGGAGAAACGCGGCGGGGTCAAAGGCGCCCTCGGGGCGGCAGCGGGACCGCACTGTGCTGCACTGCGCTGCGCTGGCCGCCCGCGGGGCGCTCCCCGCTCCGGCCCCTTGGCCGCGGCAGGACGCCGCTCGGCCAGCACGGCGATCAGCAGCCTGCCCGGGACGGGGACGGGGACGGGGACGGCGGGTGGCGGGGCCAGGACGGGGGCTAGCTCGTGGGCATGCAGAGGTGTGCACCAGCTGCGGCACGGCACGGCACGGCATGGCATAGCACGGCACAGTGCAGAGGCCATGCAGCCCTGCGCACTGCGTGGGAGCACCCTCCCCGTGCAGCACAGCACCCTCCCCGTGAGACTTGCCCCCGATCCCAGCGGGACGTGGCTCCACGGAGCAGCACAGCGTGCCAGGGAGCGGAGCCCTGCGCGGGCGCCCGCCCGGGGCTGCAGGAGCCGGGTGCCACCCTGCGCCCCGGCGCTGCCGGGCGAAGCAGCGCGGCCGCGGCCGCCGCGCCGCTCACCTGTCCCCCCCGCCGCCGCTGTGTTGTGCTACGGGTGGGAGCTACTCAGCTCTGCGTTGCAGTGGGAACAAAAACCAGGAAAAAAAAGGACAATAAATAGAAAATTCTTACCAGTAATACCAGTACCCGCTTGAGCCAGTGAAGAGCTGGGGCTGAGAGGTGGAATTTATACTGCGCTGCAGAAGAACGGAGCCAAAACTATTTACAAAATGGTTAACGCATGATTCGAAGTGAGAATGCTGGATTAAAAGTCAATGCAAACGGAGGTCAGCTGATGCGCAGCAGCCATTGTCTCCCCAACACCAAGGCCGGGAATTATTTCATTAGCTTTCACATTCGCGCTGCCCGCTTTGTTGGGTTTGTTGGCAAGGAGATTTGGAGTTTGCAAGCATCAGCCGAATGCATGCCAAGACCCGGACCATCTCTTTCAAACAAAGCAGCAGCCAGCCCTGCTTCAGGATTTTTGGAGCCAAAGACTTTATCCCTCTGACAAACCGACGGGCTGCCCCACAGCTAGATGCACAAAAAATTGCTGAAGTTGGCTGTTTTTGCGCCCGTCAAAACTGGCGCTTCCAAATACCTGGTAAGTGTCTGTCCACAGCGGCCTCCTCCTCCAGCAGGAAGAGCAGCCGCGCGCCCGGAGCCCGGCGGAGCGCCGGGGCTCTGCCACAGCGGGCATCGTGCACCCAAGGGTGCGGGCGAGGGGGAGGCAGGAAGCGGCGAGCAGGGGGTGCCGGCGCCCCGGGGCAGCCCCGCACTGGGAGGGCAGTGCCGGGCGGGCGGCTGCGCCCGCAGCACCCAGTTCGCGGGGCACCTCGAGGTGCTGGGGACACTGGGGGCCTCGTCCTGCTGTGGCGCCGCGCGGCCTGGGTGCCTGGTGGGGACACGGGTGCCGTGGGAGGCCGTGGGAAGGAGCCGCACGCTGCCCCGCCAGCGCCACGGCCAAAGCCAACATCAGCAGTGTGATCAGCAGGCCCCACGGCCTGGCGGGCGCCGCGGTGCCAACGGCGGCGCTTGTCGCGGCCACGGTGCCCGCGGGGGCTCGGCGGCAGTTCCTGTGCAGCCCCCCCGTCCCTGTGACACGCAGCCCACCGGCCCTGCCGCACAGACTGGGTCCCACGCGCAGCGGGAGCCGCCGCCGCAGGGGTGCCCGCGGAGACGCTGCCCGTGCAGCGC
>VZSG01000240.1:166238-189330 GCA_013398315.1 Nothoprocta pentlandii | reverse complement strand
CGGGGCAGCCTCGGCCCTGGGCACAGGAGCCTCTGCGGTGACTTCATCTCCCGCATTAAAGGCCGCGCGGCTGCACGGCCCTGGCTGCCGGGCAGAGCCACCGGGAAGCAGCCAACACTCCGAGATGCTTCTCCCTCCCAGGCTGCAGCAAATGCCCCTGTGCGCACAGGGATCCACGTGCTCGGCCTGGAGGCCGCGACACGAGCGGCAGCAGCGCCGCGGGGCCCGGGGCCGCCCTCGTGCCCGGGCTCCAGCGCGGCCCCGTCACCGGCCCCGGTACCTTGTAGTTGCCACCTCGCTCGCCAGCGCCCTCCCCGGTCGCCATCTGCTCGGGGGGGCTTTGCTGCTCCGTCATGGTGCCTGCAAAACCCCAAAGGGCAGAACGTTAGCACAGCCTCCTCTGCACGTGACTCTGAGTCTTTACATCGTCAAACGCTTAACGAGAAAGGGAGAGCGCACGAGCACTCGCGGGAGCAGGGAGCAAGGGGCAGCAGTCCTGAACACGGCTGCTCCCTGCTCACGGGTTCCCAGGGTTCCAGGCCAGGAGCAGGCGCATCCCTCCGCCTCCTCTCCCTCCTTCCAGGCCCTGCATCCTCTCCCGCTCCCTGCAGTGCGGGGCCCAGGGGCCTCTGGCTGCACCAGGGTGCACAGGATGCCTGGTTGGTGGCCCGGGGCTCGCGGAGCTCCCGGCTCCGCACCCGGCTGCGGCTCCCGGCTCCCGGCCCTGCCGCGAGCTCCGGCCTTGCGGGAGCAGCGCCCGCCCCGCAGCCGCCCTCGGGCTCCCATGCGGGCAGGACAGCGCCACTGGCAGCGCCACCCCCTGCTCCCGCCGGGCTACTTTAATGGCATGCGGAGATGTTAAAAAGGGACAAATCAAGAAACTAGAGCCCTTCGAAGTCTTAATTAAAACCCTGCGGTACCACGTCTTGGCAAACATTAGCAAAATATCCAGAGCGGCAGGAGCCGCGCGGGGGACGCACTCGCTGGGTCTCCTGCTCGGCCCTCGCAGCCCCTCCGGCGCCGCCGCTGCTGCTGCCCGCGCTGGCCACGCTCTGGGGCCGCGCCGGCCGCCCCGGCTATTTATGGGCCGCTTCTGAACAGAGCAGCACATTATTTGGACGCTGATACAGCAGCTGCGTCTACTGAATTCCATCCATGAGATTTCATTTCAATAGCGCCCGCTCGCAGGGTACCATGGAAATGTTTTCAAATTTCTCCCGGCTGTCCCTTAAAAATGTGTCACTCGATTTACAGAAGATTAGCGTCAAAATTCACATCAGCATGTTCACGTTCCTTCTTGCCAGGTTCTCTGGAAAACTCTCCCATCAGCAGTTAACGGCAGGGTTTAACCTCAAAACCAGGCACAGCACAAAGCAAAAAAACCCTGCAAAATATTTCCAGCTTGTTCGGACCGGCACACAAGAGGCGGCGCGGGGCGGCCCCGGCGCGGGCACCGGGCAAACCCCACGGACCTGGCCCGGCCCTGGCCAGGAGCATTGGCCCCAGGGAGCCCCCGGCCTCCTCTGTGGCTCCCGTGGGTGCCGGGACCCCGGCACTCGCCCCTCGTGCGCGAGGGACCCGTCCGGAGAGGCCCAGCGCACACGTGAGCCCCGCGTGCCCCCAGCGGGGGCTCGGTGCAGGAGGCATTTGCTGCCCTTATTCGGTGACGTTTTACAGCTATGAAGACCCCCACAGGCAGCAGGGGGAATTTTTATTGCATTGCGGCGGGCAGCGCCGGCTCCTTCGCTAACGCAGCGCCCTGGGCTCGGGGACACGGCGGCCGCCTTGTGCAGCACAGCCCTCCGTGAGCCCCCATGCCGCGCAGCCCCCCGTGCAGCCCAGGGCGCTGCTGCCTTCCCACAGGCCCCGGTCACCCCATTCCACCTTTCCCATCACAACAACGGGGGCCGGGCAGCGCCGGCAGAGCTGGCTCCAGCCTGAGCATGGCTCCAGGGCCACCAACGGGGACGGAGCTGGGGCCGGGACCCCGCGATTCCTGGCCACGCGACTCCTCTGGCTCCAGGTAGTCAAATAAGCTCTGTGCCCAAGACACTCCTGCTGTCTACAAGCTGCAATATTATTAAGGACAACATTACTGTAGTGTCAGTAAGCGTTTTCTCCCCTGCCATAGTAAGTGAAAAAGGTAGAGACAATTTCATTTCACTGGGCACAGGCTTAAAGGGCTGTATAAATATTAGCATATTTGTCTTGGAGCTGCTCTGACTCCCACCAACATATTCTGATGTATCAGCCCTCCACGACAGACCGGTACCGAACCACAGCCCCCATTTAATTCCCTAGGAGAGGGCACATTTCAGCCTGTTTACACAGGTACTTGGGTTATCACCTACCGGCTGCTGCTGCTCCAGACAGAACATCTAAATAACCGTTTGCATTTAGAAATCCCACATAAAATGCACGCAGCAGTTTGGCCCGTAACTGTCTGCACACAAAATACCAGCATGAAGACCCGTGTGCAAGCGGGAATATGGGAGCTTCGAGTCCCGTGGGACACGGTCCAGAGACGGCCTGGAGTTCAGGGGCTGAGGGGGAAACACGTCGCATCTTTCCACACAGTGGATAGAAGCAATCCCAAAGCAGAGGCTTTTGAACAAGCAGCTACTAAAACTCAGGCTGTACCAGCTTTCCCCGGGTGAACTTGCAAACAGAGGATGAAAAGAAAGAATTCTGCAGCTGGAGGTCGCAGCAAAAAGAAGCAGAAAGGCTGAAGGTGCTTTCCAGAAACAACAAATTAGAACTGAGGGAGGATTCCTGTTAATGGCAAGAGAAAAACGCAGTCAGAAAAGAACCATTTCCAAACGCCACAAACCACACGCTTCTCTGTTAAAAAGGTGCTCTACCTGTACAGCTTGGGAAGAAGCGGCAGGGAAAGAGGAGAACAGCCTCAAAGCAACAAACTGAATACTTCACTGCTCTGTATCCCATGGGAATGCCAGGATCTTGATCGCATTTGCTACCAAAAACCACTAGGATGAGAGTTGGGATCTGCTCTTAGGACAGATTCCGGTAACTAATGGAAAAGCAAATCCGAAGAAAGTGCTGAAACTAGGAGCTCATTCCCACTTTGTATTAACAGCAAATAAAACATGTGGCCACAGAAGAAAGAACTTAACAGGCATTATTTGGAATTAAAATAAAATTGTATAATTTGTATTACAGTATGTTCTATCATTTATGAAGTAATAACATATATATAGTTCTTTTATTACATAGTGAGAACCTGAAGAGAAGGAAATACATATTTAATTCATATACAAGAAGTGATAGAGAAGAAAAAACACTTTCCCATTCAACAACATTCTAAAGATGCTTTTTAATCAGACACTTAAGCATTAACATTTCTCAGTAGTAGGTTAAACTGCTAAATACAGCTAAGTTTCAGTGCATTGTCCAAGCAGACGTGGAAATGCAGATACATTCAAAGGGCTTTGTGGAAACCTAATATTCTTCCCCTCAGTTTCCTCACGCACAGAGCAAATATTGCAGTTTAAATAATTTCTGGCCTTCATTTATTAGATCAAGAAGCATTAAATCCTCCAACTATGGGTAATGAGACACTGTCAACCTGCTGAATTCTAAAATTAAGACTGTGTAAATATTCTTGTAAGCGGGGGAATTTACCTGATTTCTAGACACTTCTTAAAATAAGTCCCACTCGACTTGAGTAATGATAAGAAAAATAATGATTATTTGTCTGCCGCACCTGCAAACATTGCTGCTTGCAAGCTACCTGAAGTGCATACATCACACCCGGCATACAGCTGATGACACACTCTGAATGCTGTCTCAAAAAGACCCCAGAAGTCGCCTATCAAGGGGTTTTCTAAGAGCTGCCTTTTCCAGCATCATCTAAGGAGGAGGAACAAAACACATAAAACATTTTAAAATTACGAGTAGCTCTTCAGTAGTCTGCCCAGCTGCAGCCTGGTGGGAGACCTGCAGAGCATGACATCCCCGGCAGAGACCTCGGTGCTGCTCTCGCTGGCAGCGGGGAGGCCTGAAAGGGCTCTAAGGTGACGGGGCGGCGGCGAACGGAGCCCTTCAACACTCGCTCCACCTCCACGGAGCACCCAGGGCCGCCCCGGCCCCACACAGGGGTCTCCTGACCCACTGCCGTCCCCCAGGAGCAGAGCGGGGGGGCAGGAAGGGCCCCGGCCGCGGTGCCTCCAGGGGCAGAGGCTGCTGCTGCTCGGAATACTGGAGACCCCATCAGCAGGCCACGGAGGGCAGGGACACGGACAGCAACCTGGCTGCTCCCCTGGGTACCGCAGGGCCACTCGCGGAGCCCGTCCGCGCGGCCCCACGCGGCGACGGTCCCGGCGAGCGCTGAGCAGCACCGACACGACGGAACAACTGCCCTGCCGGGCTGCATCCGCAAAGGGGTTCTGAGAAAAGCACTTCCTCAGGAAAAGAATAAACTGCCTCTTAACTGGACACCTCTGTGGAGGCACCAGAACCTGCATTCAAAGATATATTAATATATATTGGTGACAGCAGTGATGATCAGAACACCAGTGCTACGGATGAGATTACCTACACGGCTACTCTAACCAAAAGAAGATAGGTAATTCCTTGGAGAAACTGAAAAACACTTTTAGCTTATCCTGCAAAATTAGCGTAGAATAAAAACATAAAACTGGTATTTACAGATTAATGAATAAAAACATGAAGTGGGACTATGCAAACTGCTATTAAAGTGACATTCAGTAATTAACTGGAACCCTGATATGAGTTTAGCATCCTCCCTCTTCCCTTCCTTTTTTTTTCTTTTTTTAATAAAAAACAGTATTTACATGTATTTTTCAAGAGAACTGGTTGACATTATTGCTTGATCCTTTTTAGGAAAGACATTCCAATGAAGCAATTATTCCACATGCTGACAAAACACAGAATACCATTTCAAGAATGACAAAAATTAACATTTTGTTCATCTAAAAATTATATTCATCTGCTAGACCAGCAGACCACATGTAAATATAAGCCAATCAAAAATACATTTTACAAAAAATAATCAAGTTTCCTTTTTCAGTATGGCAGTAAACATAATTTGTTCTTTCACTCTCACCTTGCACAAACTGCATTCTAAATCAGAGCTTACTTTTTTTTTCTTTTTTACAAAAAAGATAAAATTGATTAAAATTGTTATTTTCATAAGCAAATACAAAAGCAGCCTGGGAGCTGGCAGCCCCCCAGAAGTGCCGCTGCCGGGGCACCGAACACGCACACGGGAGCGGGCGTCGTGGGAGGCAGCGAGGGGCCCGTCCCGGTGCCCAGCACGGCCAGACCGGCGCTCCGGCCCCTCGGTGCTACCTGTGGAGCTCCCGCTCCTCCTGCCAGGGCTGACGTGGCTCTGCTCCCGAAGCTGGAAAGATGCAGCTTTGTATTTGACTATGAATGTTAAGCAGCTTTCTCCACAAAACAGGAAGGCACCATGCACATAGCAGTTGAGGCAGGAAGCAAACAGCAGCAACATGACGTGTGAATTTTAGGTTCAGATGAGTTAAGGCTTCTGTTAAACTTCTGTATCTTCTCCTGGTCATCGTCATTATCTGCAGAGAGAAAAAGGGAAGCTACTGAAATAACTCAGTGTGGGATGGTAAGGAAACAGACCCTGGGGAGTGTCTGCAACAAGGAGGTCCCCATCAGCGCCCGTTACTGGTGCTGGGTCACCCTGGTCTCACGTTATTCAGCGTTCCAGGTGCCCGAGAGCTGCCCCTGGCGCAGCGCAGTGCGCAGCCCACGGCGGGCTCCTTCGCGGAGCCTCGTGGAAGCGCTGCAAAACGGCAGCACAAAGGCACAGGGAGCTGCAAACCCCAAAGTGCTCGGAGAGAAGGCGCCTGCACCACCTGGGTGCTCGTTGCCGTGAACGTGGCTCTGCCGCAGCTTCCCGCTCCGTGGCAGCGGTCTGCTTTAATGCTTACACTTACAAATTGTAATACTGACACACTCAGGAGAAAATCCACGTTTTGATTGTTGCTATTTACTTAAAAGTGAGCGTTAGAGACGTGCTGCATGATGAACCACAGCACCAGGCACAGCCCGTGTCCTCACACCGTCCTCTACGCCACCCACGGGAAGGACATCACGCCCTGCACTAAGAGGGTCCTCACCACACACTCCCACACAGCAAAAGCAGCCTCAGAAGGTACCTTGTCAAACCTGATTCTCATAATGGCTCTGTCTCTTCTTTGATTTCAGCTCCTTCAGCCACTGAGGGGACTTTTCTTCTGACCTAAGGTACACAGAAATATTTTTAGCTTGTTTTGGAAGCCTCGGGGAGGGGACCGCTCCCAGCCCCCCAGGACGGGCCGGCGCTCACCTGTCCTCCCGCTCCGCACTGGAGGGCAGCACTCTGCTCCCGGGGCCTTTCGGGGACTTGAACAGCTGCGCAGAACTTACTTCACCAGAAGTCTCAGACTCCTGTCTTTTCCGCAACTGGGCCTAAAAAAAGAAAATAAATAAATAATAAAACAAATAATAATAATAATAATAATGCTTATTTTTAAACTGGCTTCTTAAACTGTTTTTGTAAGCAAGTCACTCAAATTTACAGAAACAAACACATGCCTTAAATCAATGAAGAAAAACCTTGCAAGCCTATGCAGCTCCAAAAACTAACTTACTCTTGCAAAGCTATTTTTCCATCAAATAATTTAATGTTTCTGTCCAAGAATTAAAAAATGAGAAAGCTAACTGCAAGATTGCTGCACACATCATAAAGCGCCACCCGCTCCCCGTGCTCAGCCCATCTGCACCATCATCTTCAACAGAATTCCCTGCGCCGTTTCCAGGTGGCACCTGCAATTACAGAATCAGGTTAGGTCTGATCCAACAGGCTCCATCAATGGTCACCTTGAGGACAGCGTGGTCCATTCCCGGGAATACTGGAAGCCTCTGAGCTTGTACAGAAGACGTTTTCCCAATACGATGTATTTTTTCTTCCTCATCAGAATCTTCTTGTTGCATAGTTTTCTTCTCTTCTGATAATCAGTTATATAACAAATAGCACAGAGAGGGGAAGAAAAAAAATAAAGAAATTAGTCAGCAAGCTTCGCATCTATAGCCTTTGCTCCACATCTCTTCCTTCATTAAAAATATATTAATAGCAATACTAATACACTCTATTCAGTTTGATGACACATTCTGCCCTGTGTTCACAAGCTACCCAAGTGCTACCGGCACCAGGCAGTGATTTAGCACCTGCGCACCCATTAAGTCATCCAGGCCCTTGGGTGAGCAGGGATTTTCAATGCCTCCTGCTTCTCCTATTGCATCCTAAAGGACAGGGCAGGCCAGGAGAGAGACATTCTTGATAAGACGGTGTGAAGGAGGCAAATTATCCTCAACTAGGCTCCCTTCTCCTGTAGCAATTATAGCTGCTAGAAAGGAAGAATACCTAGGAGGCACCTATAGAATACAAACCATTACAGCTGCTCTCATCCATTACCCATAGGTTTATGCATGTGAAAAATACACTAAAGAATGCATCCAAAAAACAGCAGCGTAACTTTTTAGAGGAAGGGACACTGAACTATCTTAACAAAGCATGAAAGCACTACCACCAAGCACAACCCGGATAATTACAACATTAACCATCTCTTATCACACCAAATGTTATCATTTTTGGCCAAACAGTTGCAATGGTTTCTGAACTCATTTACTTCTCAGTGAAAAGCTTCTCTTATACCAAATGCCAGGAGGTAAAGGAGGCTGCATCAAAGCCCCCTCATGAACCTGACCATGGTTAATTATTTCAGGCAGCTCACAGATACCTGTGGAATCTTTAAACATCCAGGAAGTGTCTGGATCCTCCCAAGAAAACCTGTTCTCAAACTCTGACCCTCTGCTTCTTCGAAGAGAGTGGGAAAGGGGGGCCCGATGGCGTCTCTTTTTGCTGAGCTGTGCACGAGTCTTCAGTGCGCTGGAGTCTAGGACAGTGGTTTGCTATAAAGGAGAAGATAAAATAAAATAAACTCACTCTCAACCAGACTGAAAACAGTCAATTCCTCCATAATGATTTCACAACCTACTCTCAGGCCTTCACCCATTTAGCTTTATGAAAAATATATGCACCTCATTGTAACTCCTGTGGTTATTTTAAAGTCATATTAAAGAGAATGTATGATGAGGGTATGCTACACAGTGACTAACCGGATACTGTGAACTCCCTCGGCTGCAGATGCCCGATCTGCAAGATTTGTTTCCATTAATAAAATAACTGAATTACAGTAAAATAGGACTTTGGTTCGCAGTCAGCTTCGGAATCTAGGCCACGCTGGCGGGTCCCTGGGGGCTGGTGCAGCGGGCCGAGCTGCCCGCACGGGCTGCCCGCGCTGCCTGGTGCCCGCTCCCCACGCGGGGAATCGCCTGCTCCCCCAGCCCTGCTCCTCGGACACCGCACTAGTGAACGGCACTCACGGTAGTTCAAGGGAGAGCGTTACCTCCGAGGTGCAGTGCTGCAAACCAAGGTCTACGTGCTACTTGTGGTAAGGCTTTCAAAGAACACTAATTCATGCTTACCTGAACGGCCAGAAATTACAGTTCCCATGCTATCTGCAAGATTCTTATTATGAAAAATATAATTCTAAGCTATTCTCAATTCTCAAAATTCTCAAAAATGTAATTCTAAGCTATTACAGAAAGACACTTCCTTTAAATAAGAAAAATATTCCTAACTCCCTTTATCTCTAGCTTTAAATGTGCACTTTCATAGCACAGCAAACACTAGCTATTTGTGTCATTTAACTATGTAGTTTTTGCAATGTTCATGGAACCATTTAACGCTTCTGTTGTAGCTCACTGAGGAGCGAGGGAGAAAGAGCAACTTTACAGTCACTGACAGGCATTATTCAAAGCCAGTAACCCTTCGGAATGCTAGAGAGTCCCACCAACCTGAGTATCACGGGAATTACCAGAACTTGGTAGCTTTGATCTGAAAGTTTTCATGGGACACCAACTCAGCTGGAAAAATTCAATGTGACAAAGGAAAGGCAGGGCAGGGCCGAGCGCCAGGTCTGCGGCGGGTCGGCACAGTGGAGGTTAGTGCCAGTAACAGTGCAGTTAAAACACAACGAGAACAACCCTTCCTCGTTACGACAACTCACATCAATGAACGAGAAATCAGTGGTCTTCTCCTCGGGGTAGGTATCTCCGGGAGGAGGCAAGTCGGCCCCATCCGTGGAGTCGATGTCAGTGCTGGAACGGTCCAGGCTTGTGCTCCTTTGGTCTCTCGAAGAGTCATGGTGATCAACCAGGGAGGCAGGTTCCGTTTGGGAGGACAGGGAGGACGGATGGCTGTTGGGGGGCTGCTTTCTTGATGAAATGACATTGTTTTCTGAGGATGGAGATTCGGCTGCGAAGCTGCAAGTGAAGAAAAGGAGGTCTGTGAGATTTCAGGGGGAACGAACACAGGCCAGGGGGTTTCGCACCACGCAGACTCGGCAGCCAGGAGGAAATCCCAGGTGCTGAGCGCCGAGGCAGGGCACTGGGATGGCCCAGAGCAGGCAGGGGCGCAAGGCCCGAGGCGCCGGCCACGCAGCACGGGAGGAAACAGTGGGTTTCCGTGGGCTGGCGCCGAGCCCTGCGGTGCTACCCTCGCTGCAGCCACACCGGGGCACCCCACGAAGCCCCCGGGTACCCCTTGTGTGCCCTGCCCCTGCCCCGTGGGCCCTCAGCACCCGACTGCGGTGGGGAACGGCTGAAGACACCAGGCAGGATCTTGTCGGCATCGATAAATAGAAGCTCAGGCCAGAAGCAGCAAAGGCATCTCCGGAGGTACCAGCTGCAGGTTAAAAATGAGCACTGGGAACAGTCCTTAGCTGCAGAGCAGCACAGTCTGTGCTCTACATAGGGACGAGCACTCTGGAACTGGGATTACTGGCAGCTCCTCATGACAGAATTATGTTCAGCAGTGCAGAAGATTAAAATGTTTTCAGATTTGTGATGTTGAGCTGTTAATAGAGATTGGGTTAAAAATGGCATCCCATATGTCCTGGCAGACAAAGTGTCTGCACTGATGCTGTCCTGAAATTAAGAGTGTTTTCACTTCAGCTGTATGAGATTTTACTTCTCTTACTGCCACTAGTTTAGGTCCTTAAGAGAGAAGGAGCAGCAGCAATGGGAACCTAGTGACCTGTAACTGCCAAGGTGGGGGAGAAGGAGAGAGGACATTAGCAGGCTAAGTGGATCAGATACTCATTGGAAATTTAGCAATTTTAAGCAGCAACTTGATCCCATGCAAGTTTTGGGGCTCATCAAGTGGCTCGTCTTGCAGCACCGGTCAGGTTCTGCACAGGCTGCAGCCTGGCTCTCCTTAGGCATGAAGAGAATAAACGGGAGGAAAGAGGATTGGAAAGGGAGGGGAGAGGGGAAATCCCTACAGAAATCCCATGGGAAAGGCTGAGCCAAGGACTCCAAAAGCTCATGGAGACAAGTCCCCTCCGCGTTTCCCAGCACCCTGCAGTCGGGGTGGCAGCTCTATCCACCACGCTCGCTTGCAGCACGGGCACAAAGCTGAGGGGCGACTCCAGCTCTGCAAAGCGGCCTCTCCTGCCTTGTCCTGGGCTTCGCCCAGCCCCGGCACAGGCGCCTTGCACGGCGTGTGGCACAAACTGAGCCGCGAGCAGCAGGTGGCACCAAACCCCAGCGCTGCAGCCGGGCGGCCAGGGATGCGGCCGGACTGGGAACAGACTGGGAACAGCCCAGGGCAGAGGCTGCCGTGTGCGCCCCAACAGCCGCCACTCTCTGCACCACGGGACACGCCAGGGCAGCGTCACCACTGTCACTGCACATGGGCAGGTGTCTCCTGTGGACGTGGGCTCGGGGGGCCCCGCACAGCAGGGATGGCTGCAACGACAGCCGGACGTCACCAGCAGAGCCGGGAGCTGCCCCGTCCTGGTGTCAAGAGCTACAGTTTGGAAGGGGACAGGGGAGGACATGACATATTTGCTGTGCTAAGCAGACTCCTTTGTTATAAGCACTTTTTCTTAAGAACAGTTCTGAGAAAACCCTTCCAAACCCAAATAATCAAAATGTACATACATACATATTACCTACATACGAATAGATGTGTGCATTACTACCTAACGTGCACATGAATGAACATATGCACGTGCCCCTTGGACGGAGCAGGGCACAGGGCTGGCGGGGACCCTCGTGGTGCCCGGGTGGGAAGGAGGGAGCCGCGGGTGCCGCTGCCCTCGCGCCCACGGGAACCGGGCACTGGCGCTAATGAGCTCCGGGGGGAGACTCTGCTCTACACTGTGCCACCTTCAAAGATGTTTGGTGTCTGCAGCATGAGACCTTGGATCCACCAGAAACGGGGAGAACGCAGAGATAAAAGACAATTTAGAGACAAGCATTTTGTGGAAGTTAACACTGTATCTGGAAAGGATCCTCTGGGACTTGTGCATCTGGAAAGTCCCTTCCCAAGGCCTAGGGCTTCAGCTGATAAAACCTTCCTCTCCGATCTCGCTGCTGGGATTTATTTTGCATCCTTCTCATCGTGTCCTTAAAACTCCCCATTTTCTGTGCACATCCTACATATGGGTCCTTGTAAACTACCAAGGATGCTCAGCAGGTGTCACTGACAGACACTTGCTCCTCTGAAAGGTTCTTTCACTTAGAAACGCCAGCAAAATGGATGCAAAGATATGCAATAAATTAGGTTCAATCTTCACTTTAAAATGAAATTGAATTTAATTAGATGCAGCAAGACTGTACTAGAAGGTACAAAATGTGTTGTGTCATCCTGGGGAAGGGGGAGGCCGGAAGCACCGCAGTGCATCACAGCCACCCTGCAGAAGAGGCGTGAGCATCAGAAGGCAGCTCCGGATTTATCAGTTGCTAAACTCCCTCATCACTCAAGAAACAGCCCCACGTAAAAATGCCCTTTTATTCTATGTAATTGCAGACTGACATCCATTATAGTAACTGACCCCATAAGATGGGTTTCTTTTCTAAAACACAGTCTAGTTTCTAGGATTTTTTTCCCTCCTGAAGAGCAGCCTGACGAAAATTTTTTTTCCCTATGATGTCAACCCAGTAAAGCTTATTAAAGCATCCGAGAAGAAAAAATATACAGGTGTGCTAGGAAAACTCCAATGAAGGCCTGCCCATCAAACCAAGGCCTTCCTCGCTAGGGAGGCGCTGGCCGTGAGCTGGGCCAGGAGCCCTGCCGGGGCTCGCGGTGCCCACCAGCGACGAGCCCTGCTCCCCCGGGCGCGCAGCTCAATTCCGGTGCTGAAATTCCCTTCCTCCCAGGGGAAGGAGCCTCCCAAGGCAGCTGTGTGCGGAGGGTGAGGAAGGCAAGGCCAGCGCTGTCCCGGGGACGGGAGCGATGAGGGTGCAGGCAGGATAGGGCTCAGGAACGCAAGGGGAAATGCTGAATCGTCACCGTAGGCATCCCTGCACTACACCCAAATAATAATAATTTCTGCAGAAGAGTTAGATTTGGCATGTTGTTTAGTCAGCTCATTGAACCTCAAAAAGTTAAAGCCACCCAGGCTTTGAAAGCAATAAAATATTTATAACAGTTCTCAAGTGTAAAACAGCAGACATAATTGACATTAATATCTATTGTAACATCTCAGCAAGCACAGCATACAGAAAATTCAGAAAAAAAAGTGCTGTTCTCATGCTATGAGCAGTGGGATACTGGCTCACACAGTGCAGATGCAGCCCCCAAAGAGACTTCCTGCCTCACTGAAAGGCTCCACAGCCCTTGGAAGGGGACATGCCGCTGTGACGCGCCTGGTGACAGAGCAGCGAGGGCAGCAGCCGGCACCGCGTTGCTGCCGCCTGCCCGGGCCTGTGCCTGGCCTCCCAAGAACTGGGTTCAAACAGGCCCTGCGATTCCGCCCTTCCCGAGTGGGCACTTTTCCGGGATGCGGCTTGCTCAGGAGAAGCCCCGTTTACAGGCGAAGCGGCGCCGGCGGCGGCTCCCGCTCGTCCCTACCTGTCCCCGCTGTGCCGCTGCTCGCCCCAGGTACCGTACCGGCTGTCGGGCTCCCGCACCAGCGTGTCCGTGTCCTTGGCCTCGGGAGAGGGTCTGGAGAAGCACTGCTTCAGCTGGTCCTGCACAGAGGAGAAACAACAGCCCGTCACTGCCACATCCCCTGCATCAATGCCCGCAGGCTTTATTCGCAACTGGGTTTTTCAATCTGCAAACTGAAGTTAGAGATGATAAAACTGCAGAGAAACTGAAGGGGAATGGGTGTGAGCGGGTTCTAACGCGGGGAACCGAGTGCCCTGTCCCCAGTAGTGCCAGGCTGCATTGAGATTATTGGTATGTTTTAGCCTACAGAAGGATGGGTACAAAGGCAGAGCAGGGCTGGGGGCTGCGGCCCGTTCGTGGGCACACGGGGAGGCGGCAGCGCTGCTGCTGCTTTCAGGTAAGTTCCACGGACACAAGGAAGACCTTCAGATCAGAGGGTAAAACTGTCTGCTCGCTGCAAGTCACCGCAGCACGCGGCCAGGTCCTGCAAAGCCTTTCACAAATTGACGTTTGCTCACTTAAAGCTTGCTTGTTAGGACAAGTAGGACCAGAGCTCTCCTAACAGAGCAGGTCCTTCCCGCGGCCTGGCCCGGACCTTGCATTCCCCAAACGATGCCTCCCTTCTTGGGCAGGGAACGGAGCCACGACAGGCCGCAGGAGCGGCGGCCGGGAAGCTCCCCGGCAGCGGGACGGCCGAGCACGGCAGCCCTGTCGCTCTGTGTGGGGCTTCCCGCTCCGCTCCGGCGCCCGGCGCAGTAACACCCACAATGTGTGCGGGTAATTAAGTGCGTTGGCCCCCTTTGTGTTCATTAGCCTGAGAAAACACAAACGTGCCTTTCACTGCCCTATCAGCTGCTGCCGGATGAGCTCACCACAAGCAAAGATTAGGTATTGTGTTCCACCTATAGTACACTTTTTTCCATATTAAAAAGAAACAAAACCACACGAGCATAACGTGCAGGACGGAACTCCCAGCACGTCTGCTCGAGCCCATGACACCCATTTCCACTTCTCTGAAGAGCAGCTGGGCAGCCTTTACAAATGTATCTATATACACACACATATATGTCAGTATTATCTGACTGTTTTCCAGGACATCATTGCTACTTTTTGTGCATCGCTTTTCCTACACATGTGGAGTCCAAACCGCTGCTGAAGGAGCCCAGGTCGTCAGGCAGCACCAAAGCACCAGGGTGAGAGGTGCCGGGGAAAAACCCACCCCTTTCTTTTCTAAATGCTTTCTGTCCAACCATTGGGTTACTTTGAAACCCCATGAGTGATGCTCAGAAGCAGCTAGTAAAAAAAATGAATACTTGCCAAGAGCTACCACCAAGTCGAGAAAAGTTATGTTGAGAAGAAAACCTGTGACCTAGAGATTTGGGCCATCATGACCATTTTTACACCTTAACTCTCTCTGCACAGCACTTAAGAGAGATAAGACTAAAACATTTGCTTGGCGATGCTATTAAAACTTTTGCTTGTTTATCAACTGCACTCGCTTTGAGCCACACGTAGGTAGGAGGAGGTCCTGAACACCAGCAGCTTCTGCTTGGCTGTCTGTTCCCTAGCCCAAATCCCAATGTCAAGTTCTCTCCTTCAGGTCTTTTCTTAAAATTTTATTTTTAGATTAACATTTATATATTATAAAATAGATTAGTATGTATATTTTTTAAAACAAAAAACGGAGCAGGAGCTCCATTAACACAAGGACAATGCAATGCAGAAAGGAGCCTGATCTTTTCTTGCTACACAAAATAAATCCAAATAAAGAATTCTAAGAATTTTCTTGCTTAGAGAAGATATACAAGAGAAATCTTCCCAATCAAACAAATACTACTCTCCATTCAGTACTCAAATGCTGTAATTCTCCCAGATTTGGTCTTTAGCTTTATAATTGTTACTGAAATAGCCATGAAGGATGTCAATTTAATTTCCACATGAGATAAAACAGCAATCAGGGCTGCACATCTATCTGCATCTCGTTCTAGTGCTACTTGCAAAGCGATGATTTCTGCACGCCCCTGAGCGCCGTGCGGGAATTAGGCTGGGTTTGGCAGCAATCCAGGGCTGATCATTCTGGCAGCTTCCATTTGGGAGCGCGATGCGTGCGCGGTCCCGCTCCCGCGGCGCAGCCACCGCGCACGGAGCCGCACCGGGAAGCGGCCACAGGCGGGAGCCGGGCAAAGCTCTTTGCAGGACTCCGAGGAAGGGGCCCGACACGTACGGAGCACCTGCCGAAACAGGTCACGTAAGTCAGAACTGCACCAAGGGCTTCAAAAATACCTCTGCAACAGAGACCGGGATGTCAGGCAGCCAAATGACACCCCACAGCCCGCAGTGCGAACACTAAGAGCTGAAACCTACTGGCAGAAAACAAATATGAACGATTAAGAGCCCAATGGAATGAAGCTTTGACCACCTGCCTTATTATTAATACTATTTGCACTCCAGGAGAGTTTGCAAGTCCTTGCAAATCCAACCAACATTTCCAGTCATGTTCTTGGTGTTGCAAGAGCTCTCAGCTCAATGCAGGCAGCGATCAGGAAGCAAAGACACCAGCTGACCAAAAAAGGCTCCATTTGCCCACTGGCTGTTCCACACCAGCAGAGCTCTCTGCCTTTGTCTGAGGCTTCGGGAAAAGCCCAAAAATGCAGCAGCATTCGGTGACATTTTCCTAGCTATGTAAATTCACACCATTGCCTCCCTCTCTCATAATATACATGCAAAGGGATTTTAAAATACCTTTCACTAGGTATTTTTCCCCACACCAGTTGCTCTGCAATGGCCCATGACGCTTTCCTGGTAACGTCCTTGCTCTTACGCAACCAGCAAAAGGAGGTGGAAGAGCCCCCAGAGAAAGGAAAGAAACACAGACCCCACCCGGGGGTTATTATGAAAAGCAAAACTATCTGTTTTTGACCACCAACAGTGTGAACAGGAGGATAAGAGCGGGTACTCTGTGAAAACAGAGGATCTTTGAGCCCCTCCGGCCCCGCACAGCCGCAGGGCTGTGTGCCAGGTATCCCATGCCGGGTATCCGTGTGCCGGGTATCCCGAGGTATATGGGCAGCCGGATGCCGGGTATCCCGAGGCCGGCGCGTACTTACGATGCGGCGGAGCAGCGCGGTGCACCAGGAGCGGGCCATGCTGGCCGGCCGGGCCGCGGGGCACAGAGCGGGCCGGGCCGCGCGGAGCCGCCGCGCCGGCCTCCCCGCCCTCCGCGTGCGGGCGCAGATAAGCGGCGCCGCGGCACCGACCGCACGCCCAGCGCTGCACGGGCCTCACAAGATGTTTTCCAAGCATGGAAGCGGTGCAGGAAGCCTGCAGAGCAAGGCAGCCACGAGCAGAACGGAATTAACTCACCCTCGTGCCCTCATGGATTTAAAATTAGCAACTGCACAGAGCAGCCCCGCTCCTGCAGCAGGAGCCCCGCTTGGGAACGCTGCGTGCCCACGGTTGCCACTGCGGGGCCATGATGCGGGACAGGGCCACGCGTGCCTGCTCGGTGCCACGCGCGACGGCGCTTCCGTGCGCCCCGCTCGGCACCCCGGGATTCGCGCCGGCCCCACAACACCCGCACAAGCGACACGAGGCGCCGCGGTCTCCCTCCCTGTTGCTACGCAACCCCAGGCTGTCACAGCCATATGCGTTTCCTCTACCTTTTCCACCGGGATATGACAAAGAACAACCAATTATATCGTTAATGTTAAATCCAACGTTTCCCTTATGAAACACGGCCTGCTTTTAGAGGGTCACTGGTTTAACTCGCTCTCTTTTCATCCACGGTTTATGGAGCCCCATCTTGAGGCACAGGGGGAAATCCTAATCCGCTCTCCTTCCCGCCCATTCCCAAAAGGCTGGGTAAAAAGATCACAGAGAAGCGAGTCAGCATCTCTGGAAATACTGGGCAAAGCTGCCATCTCCTCCAAGTCCCTTGGAGCACCAGGATTCCAGTTGGAGTTGCAAGGAATACAACAAACAATACCGGCATGGGAAGACACTGAAATACTGTATGGGTTTGGCAAACTACCCCAAACACGTTTCCTGTGATTTATGTGGCATTTTATTCCCACTGATCGTTCTGAAGTTTGTTTAAAGTTCACTAGAATTCACAGAGTAATTGACAGTGCTGGTGTTAGTGGGCACAGCTAACGGTTGCTGTCTTATTCAAATCCTGCATTCTAGGGCATGTTTCCGGAGCACAGGTGCCGGAGTTCTCACTTACACAAAGCAGAAGCACGGCATGGAATAGCTTGGAAAACATTCCCATCAGTTGCCTGCTGAAAAATGCCTTTTCCCCTTCCCCAGAACACGTGAGCTGCACCACACACCTGAACGCTCCCAAAGCCACCGAGGTTTGAAGCGGGGCAGAGCGGGGCGGCCTCGGCTCCTCCTGGGAACGCGCAGGGCCAAGGGCACCAGGAGCCTGCAAAACCCTCGGCCACCAAATCCACACGGGTGATCTCAGGTCCAGCAGCGGGTCCCAGCAGGCCCTGCCCAGCCCGACCTGCAAAGTGCCGGCGCCGCCTTCCCACCCCGCACACAAACACTCCTGCCCCGTCCTGTCCGCCTCCCTCTCGCCGGGCATTCCCCCTCTCCAGCGTCCCTTTTGCCAAGCCTTGCAGGAGGAGAGCCCTGCAGGTCTGTTATGTGAAGCACAGCGGGGCAAAACAGGGAGCTGGTTTTACTCTGAGCTGATTCCGGCCCTAGCAGAGCTGGCACCACGTTAGCACATGTGCAACCAGATCTACCCAGGATCTGGTTCTCAACATCCCCCTCGTCGCAGCTCAACCAAGGATTACAGAAAACCCAAAGGAGAGCAGACAAAGTAGTTGGGAATATCTCCTTTCAGCCTTATGCGCTGAAGCTAGGAAGAAACTAGGCCCCAAAAGCAACGGCAGGAGCCGGGCCCGAAGAGCCTGGGCTGTCCATGGAAGGGGCAGCGGCGCCGGTCCCGCCGCCCGCGCCCCGCGCTGCACGAGACGCCAGCCGCGCCGGGACGCTGCGACACGGCGGCGCTGGGAGGGAAGACATTGGCTTCTTGTGAAAAGCTTGGAATCAACACCTCCTACTTGCAATGTTTTATTTCACAGCTCTTCTGCACAGTTAGTTTTTTCCTCCTAAGACACAAATTAAACTTCAAACAAACATTCATGGGGAAAAAAAAGCTGCTTTCAATGTAAAGTCTAGCTTTTAAGATGTAGCGCAAGTGACAGGATTCGTTGGCAATGAGGCAGCCTCAACCATGCAGGCTGGGGAAAGGGGGCACCGCTGCCTTCAACAAAACCTCCAGATACCTGGGGAGAAGCTTTACCAGGAAGCAGCTACTGAAACCCGCACCAAAATCTGCACTGACACCCGCACCAACACCCGCACCACGGCTTCGTGCCGCCAACGCACCACAACACACCACTGCCAGGGTATCAGAGAAGACACTGCCCCATGCTAGGGCCCGAACTCAGTGATGCTTCCTCAGGCTGCAGTTTATTCCAGTCCAAGCTAACTGTCTGGGACTTCGGGCTTCAAAAAGCCAGGCGAAGGAGCACAAAAAAAGCAGCTATTAATAACTTCTCTTAGCTTCGTATGTTTAAGAAAATGGTGAAAACCAACTCCTTGCAGCAAGTCCACGTTCAATCAGAGTCTTTCAAGCGAACATTCCCGTCACAGTAACTAGGGAACAAGCCAGGCTGTCTACAGAACACCCAGCGCTGTTGCATGGCCCAGATTGCGCTGCCAGCTACGTTCATGGCCTGATAAACCAAAGGAAGGTTATTAAGAATGAAGCAGTTGATGGTTTTCCAATGTTGGCCCTTGTCTCTTCACTAATTGCGCTCCACGGCTTTGCTCTTCCCTGACCTCGATGCAAGACAAGCAGCTCATTTCGAAGCCCGCTTGCTCCACGTCCTTGGCCCGCCCACCACGAGGGTTCTCGGAAATATAAATTCCACTCACTGACAGAACAGCAACGAATGCTGACCCAACAGTGAGTTGTGCTTTTGGTGCATATTCGAGCAAAATAATCCAGCAAAACGAGATACGAGGAGGCATTGTGGTGCACGCCTGGTGTGAGAACAGCGGAGCCCAGAGCTGAGGACGAGGTGCATGGCTCTCATCGTGGCCACCCGCTCGCAGCTCTGCTCCGACGGGCACGCGCTCCAAAGGCAAAGCCACCAAGAAGCAAAACCCAGGGTGGGAATTCCAGCCGCAAAGCAGCGGGCACGGACAGGTCTGTGGGATGCAGAGGGACCCCTCGGCACGTCTGGCGCGTTGGACACGGGCGGGCAGAGACCCTGCCCATCTTCAGTCTGGAGCTGTGCTAAAAGCGAGTGCTCGCGACACCATCGGATCGAGCCTCCGTGAAAAGGCAGTTTCCATTAACGCAACAGAAATGGTTATGCCCAGCAGAAAGCAAAAAATAGCCAGGGCTTTTTAAGCACATACCAGAAGCGCTCAAGTCCCAGGTACACAGATAAGCAACGTACCGAGTGCTTCGGAGCCCGGCACGCATGGACAGCGAGTTCCTGCCCCATCTCCAAAGTGTCTCTTGCAGACCCAGAACACACCCCAGGGCTTTTTCCAGCAGCATTTTTTGCTTGGCAGTCTGAGAGCTAAACTGATCCCAAGGAGGCCAGTGGCACCAGAGGGACAGGAGCAGTGAAGTGGCTCCATGCACCAAGGGGCAGGACAGGGCTGGGACAACGGCGCGGGACACGAACGCAGGGCCGCGACCCGCCAGGGAAGCGTGGCTGGTGGCCCCAGAGTGGCGCCGCCCCGGCCGGCTACTGCACTGAGCTGGTGGCAGGAGGCAAAGGAGGAAAAAACCTCAAAATATCTGTTTGGGGTGGGAAAAACCACTCCCGTGCAAAAGGCTTTGCAGGAAAGCACTACTGCAAACTCCGCTGTGGCCTCCCAGATCCGATACTGAAATGCCAGAATTATGACAGGATTCAACGGATGCCGTGTCCGTACACGCAGCCAGCGCGGCCAACGTGTCCCAGAGCAGTAAACGCCCTCGCAACGGAAGCAAACACGAGGGATCGGCAGATTTGAAGATGTGCTGCATGAACAGAGAACCCAAGGGGAGAGAGGGAGAGGAAAGGATTGCTGGGATCAGCACAGAGCCTGAACGTTTCTTAAGGATCCATATAAACGGATCAATTGCTTTCAGCACAATTCACTTGCTTCCTGTGGAGCATTTCTGAGGCGGTTACATTCAGATTCATGCAAACTGCGACCTACTATTTCTGTAGGTAATTCACCCCCACAGGTGCCCCAGGACCGGGACAGGGAGGCGGAGGGGGCGCGGGGTGACGCAGCCCCGCGGCTCCGAGGGCACGCGGCCACGCTCGCGCCTCGGGAATTGCATCACTAAAATACCAGCACGGTGACTAGCGCCCAGGCCGGCCTTGGAAACAATAAACAAGTCACCAGCTCTTGACGAATTAGCGCTTTTCCGTTATTTTTTTTTCCACAGAACACTGGTAGCTCCCAGGTCTAAGGAAAAGCAGGGCCCTGCAGAAGGCAGATAAGAGCTGCAGAGGAGCCGGACGCGCACACGGACGCACGGCAAGCTGCGCTGGAGGCCTTCTGCAGGCCTGCCATTGGAGGGGGAAATCAGCCTGGACAGCACTGGCTCCGCGGCAGCAGAGCCGGCTGCAGCGCACGGAGCCCTCGTGCAGCCCCTGTGCTGGCCACGGTGCATATGGAGGCCTCGTGGAGAGGGGGTTGCGGCACAGGGAGCCCTCGTGCAGCCCTCGCACCGGCCGCAGTGCCCGTGCAGCCCTCACGCAGAGCACGTTGCGGCACAGGGAGCCCTCGTGCAGCCCTCGCGCAGAGCAGGCTGCAGCACACGGAGCCCTCGTGCAGCCCTCGCACCAGCCGCGGTGCCGTGCAGCCCTCGCGCAGGGCAGCCCGATGTGAGCGGCGCTGCAAAGCAGCCACAGCAGCTTCGGCCCGCGCCACCGGCAAGGCAACCAAACCCAGCCGCTGCAGAGCCCTGTGCGGGCCCCTCCAAGTCCCACCAACTGCACGTTGCCTTTAAACCCCTTTCCATTTGGACAATTCCAATACATCTAGGCTGTTTAGGGTGGGGAGGAGCGAAGCCTCACCATTGCTGGCGCCAGGAGCTTTCCTTCTCATTCCTTTCTGCTCAATCCCCATGCAGCTGATCAGCAGGCCAACCGCACGCTGGACAAGGACACTCCAGACCCTCACCGATGGAAACAGAGCTATTGGGAATATTTCATGCAGTAGGACCACCTCTGCCCAAGGAATCAACTGTACCTCGAACCATGGAGGCACCAAACGTGCCTGAGCCCAGCACAGGTCCCCACACACAGACACTTCGCCCAGCAAAAGTCAGACCCGATTCACCCGTGCCCTGATACCAGGTCCTTGATCCCAGCTGCTCCTACACTCACTGGCGCAAATGTCTCTCTCAAATCAGTTTTGGGTAACAAACAAATGAATCTCCAGTGCTTTGTTAAACCTTTTGATGCAAAATGGTCCTTTCTGAGAATCACAGGGAGGCTACAGAGGTAGTTAATTAAAATGGGCAGCAATGGCAGAGGAGCACAGCCAAGGGTGCTCCCATTAAACTGCTGCTTGCCTGGGCTCCAGCCTGGCTTCAGGGTCACCTGGGCGTTTGACTGGTATTTCCTCACAAAGGAGCAGTTACACTAAGGAAAACAAACAAACAAATGAAAACTCTTCTTCAAGAGACAAGAAGGATAATGACCAAATGAGCAGCTACTGCTGGCTGCAGGGTGACAGCACCTAACATCTTACAGCTGCAATTCAGAGCACTTCTAGCTGAAGATTACAAGTCCTGTGTACATTCAAAATGAGACGGAGCAGCAGGGTGTGAGAGCGCCCTTGCCAGGCGAGCGAAACGCTCCTCCCGCATTACTGTGGTGCCTTCAGAAGGGCCCGCAAAGGCTCCCCCAGCCCCAACTCTGCCTGCAGCACCGCCGCTCCCCGACATATCCCCCGGTGCTGCGGAACGGGCAGGCCGCTCCTTGGGGCACGTTTCACCATGGACAGCAGGTGGGATGCAGGCTCTGCTCCGGGGCCAAGCGCTGCAGCGAAACCTCCCATCTCCACGGACCGCACCGCGATGCCCGGAGGCCCCGAGCGGCGCGCAGGGCTTACGAGGTCGGGCGGCTCCGGGCCGGTCTGCCTCTTCCGCAGAGACGAGAAGCGCTGCTGGCTGCGCACGGAAAACCTGCGGAAGGACTCGCGGCTCCGCGAGGCGAAGTGGCGGAAGGAGGAGGTGCGCTTGAGGGGAGCCCTGCCGCCGGCATCCGCGCCGGCCCGCTCGTGCGCCACGGCCGTCGTCACCAGGCTGAGCGCCTCCTGCAAGGACCGCCGCACCGTGCCCATCCACTGCGCCACGTGGCCCTGCGCCACCGTCAGCTTGTCCCCGAGGTAATCCATTCTCCAGTGGAGAGCCGGGAGCCACAGCAAAGAGGAGCGACCTGAAAGGGCGCTCTCCCTGGCAGCCCTGGATTTCAGTTGCAAAAAAAAAAAAATAATAATAATCTCCAGTATAAAATGATTGCGGCCAATTTAAATAGCACTAGGCTAAAAACATGAGCATGTTTCTATATTTAAATAACAAGAGACGTGTGAGGTTCCGGGTGGGTATTTGCCGAGCAGGAAAACACAAAAGACTTTTCCTACTTACAGGCAGACTCCCAGTTCACAGAGTTCTGTCAAAACATGCTCGATTTGGCCACGACAAAGAGAAATCGAGGCTGGCTCCTGACACGGCCACCTGAAAGCAGTCCAGTCCCGGGCGCTGAATCAGTCCCTCACTTGCTCATTCCAGAACCGGAAAAGCAACTCCCTTTTATCAGAATGCCACAAAAAAACAAACGTAGAAAAAAAAGAGGGTTTTCTTCCGCCTGGGCCGCCTCTCAGGTAGCAGGAGCAGCAGCGAAGTTCCTGGGTGCAGCGGGAGCGAGCGGAGCCTGGGAGCAGCGGCGGCTGCTCCTTCAGCAGCTGGGCAGGGAGGCAGCGCTACCTGCGCGAGCCCCCGCGCCGCCGCCTCGCAGCGCACGGCGGCATCCCGCGGCG
>VZSG01000240.1:127655-166129 GCA_013398315.1 Nothoprocta pentlandii | reverse complement strand
CAGCGCGGCGCTCCCGCGGGCACGGCTCGCCGGGAGAAGCCGCCGGCGCTGGGCGCTCCCGGCCGGGCGGGAGGATCCGCGGCTCTGCGAGGAAGGCGCCGCGCGGCGGCTCTTATACAGCCCGCCGTTGCCGAGGCAACGGGAGCAGCATCCGCGGCCCCGGAGTCCACGGAATGATTCACGATCCACGGCGGGTCACGTGCGCTCCCGGTTTAACCCTTCCCTCGGAGCGGGGCCGCCAGGGCCCACGGCACGGAGCGTCCCAGGCGGCTGCGCCCACGGGCCAGGACGAGGCCCGGCCAGGCCCACGGGGCCCATCACAGCGCAGAACAGGGCACCTTTGAGCCCAGCGCCGGCGCTATCAGCGCGAGAGAATGATTAACCAGAGCCCCAGGGCTCTTACCGGTAGTTTAGCTTTCTATTTTAAATTAGATAAGGACTAACAGGAGCTTTCAGCTGTTTCTGGTTCTAAACAAGGCAAATCCTTCCATGTCCATGTGCTGTCTGGCTGCTCTGGCCTCCCCAGGCTCCTGCCCCTCGCCCCGGTGCCACTTGGCTGGGGAGTTTCATCCTCAGCAAATAGGGCACTGCTCAGCCTCACACTCCCATCGAGGTCCTGGCAATGCGTTTTGGGGCGTCATCTGAAGCACCGCAACAAAATCAAATGGATTCTTCCAGCCTTCCAGCCATAACGCGTTAACTGCATGTCCTGCTTATGCTCAGTAAAAAAGGTTGAGCATCACTTAATATTTGCGCTGAGGATGAAACTACCCAGCCAAGTGACAGAGGGATCAGCTTAAGTCAATAAAGCACCACGAACACTTTTGCCCATGTGGTCAGTTAAGCAGCTGTAGTGAGAGGAACGGGCCCGTCCCACAGCAGAGCACCCAGGCAGGGGCCAACAAGGGGTCCTGTGGCCACCTCGTTTGGGCCATTGAGCTCAGCCTAAGCTCACAGAGTGAGCTGGGCAGACAGCTCCTCTCCTCCCGTTCAAGCACATCCATCCACCCGAACCTCAACAGACTGGCGATAGCAACTAGCCACAATGAAAGAACACTGGAAAGGCTCAAGTACGGAATTTTCTAAAGCTAGAGGAAATTGAGTAGAAAATGATGGTTTGGGCCTTTTCCAATTCATTTGCATAAAAACCCCACAGGGGCCACTACTAAAAAATAATGTTAAAAGATAACAGTCAGTTTCTGAAGAGATGAGTAGACACACCAGCCACAGCACAGGAGAGTTTTCCAAGACTACAGTGACCCTGGCGGGATGCCCTGCGTGCAGAGTGGGCTACGGGAGCTCCCGGGAGCACCCGCTTCTTCCTCAGGGTTTTTAAAGCTCCCCTAAACACGTTGCTCTGGGGCGCTCCACAAAACTTCCCGGCTGGAATTTTAATTCCACAACAACCCACGGGGCACAGCTGGATGTCTTGGCCTCCCGCATGCAGGATCCGCACACCTTGGTCCAAGCAGGGCTCCACAGAACCGGCCCAACGCGGAGCAGCCGCTGCGGCTGCCCCAGGACTGCTCCTGCACAGAGCAGCACCCGATGACCCTCTCCCCTTGCAACAACCACCACTGCTCATCTCAAGCAGCTCGGGATTTGCCAGGGGTCTGCTGTTCCAGGAAAGAAAAAAGGACTCTGCAAACGCACGTTTCTAACTAGCGCTGCATGACTAATTACCACAGTAGCACAAGGGACCTCGTTATTCCAACATGGCTGGATACTCATTTTTCTTTTCTTATTAACATCTCTTCCACCTACAACTCAAAAATAAAATCCTGAAAGAATCAATCTGCATTCTTTCCCTCTTTCAGTACAGAACAAAATTCGTAACTATTAAGTCACATTTTTCCACAAGCTTCTTTCAAGCTCATTTTGTGCTTTACCTGCTCGCAAATACATGCAATTATGCTAACGACTATATAGAATTTGAAGGTCAAATTCCAGCAGGCCTGCATGCAGCACAGCACCCAATAAAATATACTAAAAATATACGGCACGAGAGGCAAGTGGAACCCATAGCACAGTGTCACGAAGAGCAATTCAAGCTGCTGTGGCCTGTGGCAAGGGCTGACGTGCCACCACCACCTCCCTTCTGCACAAGCATGTGTGGGACTGAAGGCAAGCTGGCCAAAGACCTAATGCTACCAAAACTGTGTCAGCTTTCACCTACTCTGGATTCTTGGGTGACCCTGTCAGCAAAATCTGGTGTGACAGAAAGTGCTGGGCAAAACTGACTTGAACTAACTGTGATACCAGAGCCTCAGCTCTTCTCTTGTGGGGTCTCCAGAAACCCATTCTCCACGTGCCTGTCTGCATCACAACCCATCAGCTCACTTAAGCTAGCAATTATTAATAATGCATTCATTTCTTAAGCATTTTCTGCAAGTCATGCTCCCATCTCAACACAATGACCCTGCTCAAGCACTTGCACAGATCATGACAGCATCAGTTCCATCTTGGGGGTATTACCCTGTCCAGCTCCCTTAGGCTCAGCCTTCAGAGGCTGCTGAGGAGCAAAGCCTGCCCTTGTAAGGCTGCGCTGGCCTGGCATTACATACCCATTCCTGCTGGGATTCATTAGCAAGAGGCCTGAATTTAACCTGTTGCAGTTGACACTGGGACTATTTAAAGACACAGAATTGCGCTGACCTTAGCTGCCCGGCTCCGGATTCAATTACTCGTTGGATCTGTCAGACACTATAAAAGAACTTACGCTTTTTGACATGCCCCTTATTTTTGGCTCTGTAACCTCTATTTTGACATCTGGATTCTCCCGTTCAGAAAAGCACTAGGCAGCAGTCAGAGCTACAGACCAGATTCCTTGTGGGCAACATCCTGTAATAGACGCACTTACCTCATCACCTTCAAATCGTCATTTGAAGTAAAACCAAACACGTGGACACACTGTAGTGGGGAGGTTTGCAATGGTCTGCCCTACTCCCTCTCTACACAGGCACGCAGTTCAGCAAGGGCAGAGCTGGTGGCCGCTCCCGCCGTGTTTTAGGAGCAAAGACCGAAGCTGGAAGGCTGGAACTGGGCAGGTAAGAGGGAGACAAGGTGCTGGTGGCAGGGGGGAGTCGCAGGGGAGGGGAGTTCCCTCCTCCATCCCCATGCAAAACCGACTGGGCTGCTATGTCTCGGCAGAGGCCATAATTTGGTAAGAGCCTGGGCGGATAGATCGCGTTTTCCTTTCCACGTGCAAAGACGGAAACGTCTGCCCAGCCCTCGGCTGCAGGGCCTCGCTGCACAGCCCCTCGCTGGCATCCCTGCCCGCAGCCCACGGCCGCTCCTTTGGAGCTCGCGCCATGGCAGCGACGCCGGGGCTCAGCTGCCCACGAGGCACGCGGCGGCTGAAGCGCTGCTCGGGCTCCGGCACCCGCTTGGGCTTGACCAAGTTCAAAACACTGGGTAATTTCAATGCCATAACAAGCTACTTGGTGCATGAGCACGGAGGATGCCTGAGAGATGCATCATCTAAGGGAAACAGAAAAAATTCCCTTAGACCAATTAAGGCCTCTCGGGAGCGAGGAGCAAGGCAGGATTCTCGCCAGAGCGCTCGCTGATTCGGTCCCTTTTTCATTCGCTGCATTTATCTTCCCTATCCCCAAAGCCAAGATTTGCATCAGCTCTAATGCTGCCAAGATGAGAGGCTTTAGTGTTTTTTCTTTCTCCTCCAGGTAGTACAACAAATACGAAAAGTGGTCACCACCAGACGCACATTAATTCTTTCAGATGTCTATACTGTTTGCCTTTGCCACAGAATCCTAAACAGCCTCTGGCCAAAAAAGAGTTCAATGAAAGGAGGGGTTTTAGCTTTGATTATAGCACAAGGACTTTGTGCCTACACACAGCGAAACCTCTTGTGTAAACCAAAACAGAGGATATCTCATTAATATTTAAACAAAATATTTCTTTTCTATTTTTATTTTAGCTTCCCACTGACAAATTAACTTCAAAAAAGCAGTTTTAATTTATGCTTATTCAAAATATTTCAGACAACTCACATAGATCTCAACACTTAAGCCGTACCCCTTAGGCATATCCTCTCTTTAAGAGAGTGAAATGCTATTTTTTGGGCCTATTATTTCTTACATTATTTTGTTCCGCAATCCCCCAGGCCTCAGACACCCGTGGACAGGGGGATGGCACTGGAGGGACAGGAATTTCGCAAGAACAAACCTAATGCCAACCCAATCAAGCTGAGCTTATGCCTTAATATCAATTCCTGCATCAATCATTTATTTACTCCCATGTTCTGACAAATAAAGAATTCTCCAGAGCAAGCGGCCAGAAACGTCAATCAAACTATGATGAAAACTGGCAAAAAGCTGCTAGTGTCACAGCCGATTAAAACTCCATGTGTGAGAACCAGAACCATTTTCGCCCGCGAGCGCATCGGAAACGGGGCCGCACACACGGCGGCGGCAGGCAACGTGTGCGAGGGCAGCTCGGACACCACTGCACCCCGGGAGCGCAGCATTTAGCTGTGATAAAATAATTTTCCTGCACTTTTCCGTATTAATTTAGCAGAAGCATGAACTGACTGACATATGCTATTAAGTAAATTATAAAGGTACAACATTTAATAAGCTACAGTCAGATGAAATAAAAGCCGGGTAGAAGCTCTGTACTAGCAATGTTATGCTTAGCGAAGATCTGTCTCTGCTAAGACTAGCTGGCAATCGAGTGTTTATTACTCTAAAAAGGAAATGCATCCCACTGCCACGTCTGTCTTTGATGGGACCAGTGCAAAACTGAGTAGTTTCCCATCCCATTTGCAAGGGGAGTAGAAAATCAGCCAGCCATTTCTCTGGACAAAATTCTGTGCACTTTTTTTCCTGTTTTAACAGGATGGAAATTGCATTCAATTATTCCAGGATTTCTCATAAATATATATATATATAAGGCTAAACGTGAAAGCAAATCTTACTTCAATTTTTAAATATTTTAAATAATGATTTTCAGTACTAACTGGCAGTGACTGGAGGCTCAAATGTGTTTTGCTGAAACTATGAATTCTTCTCTCTCCCCCAAACATCTTTCTCTTGAACTCCAGAGAGGCCCAGCCACACATCCTGAACACACAGTTTTTGTACCTGGAATTGTTTCAGTGTGAAACAAAGCTATCGATGTTAAAACTTAGGGAACAAGCTAAAAATATACCATGAGGTCTGCAAGCTTATGTACATAATCGTTCGGCACTTCCTTTTTATCTGAATTGAGGAGGAAAACTGGGGAACAAAACAGAAACCGGAAAGTCCTACAGCACAAGTATTCTGGAAAGCACAAAAAAAGTATTTTCTTTACATTTGCTTAGATCAAAAAGATCAAGCCAAGCAAAAGATGGGAAAATATTTACTTTTTTTCCACTTATACAAATAAAAATATGATAAATATAGAGAGATAGACAAATAGCACATTTCTGTGCTAATTCATTGGTCTAATCAGACCAATGAAACTGCAAATATCCATGGAAGCCACAGACACTTAGTGGCCTCCCTGCGAAGAATGGCCACCCATCATTTGATATTTTTCAAAGGAATAACATTTTTAAGGATGAAAACCTAAAATATGCATAAATTGGCAGGAAGGAAAGAAAAAGCAGCCACTTAGGTTTATTCCTGATTTCCTCTGTTTCTCCGCACTGTTTTTTGCTGGCTGGCTGTACAATCTCACCATTATCGGCACATCCCCCTACTCAGCTAACACCTATTTTGCTGCCTCTTTATTGCAGCGGGGATCTGGTTCGTGCAAACTGCAGTCGCAGGCGCAAGACACCCCACGAACACCCACCCTGCACCCACGCATGGCCCCAAATGCCCCCAACAACCGAGATCTCCTCCACAGGGCAAAGATGGTGAGGAATAGTAGGAAAATCAGGGGAACGTGCTGCTTCCGTTTAAACTGGTGACTGGAACGAAACGGGATCGGGAAGCCTCATTCCAAGCAGAGCCAGGCAAATCTGCAGGTGACACTGTGGCTGCTCAATGCAAGGCATGAAGTCAACGCTGTTTCAGCAAACACCAGAGCAGTATTAGGGGATGTGCAGAGCAAACTGCCCCTGAAGAGCTTCACAGAGACACACACCACATGTTATACGGGAGAAAGAGTCATTCTAGGAAAAAGACACGTGGCCCAAAGTGCACAGCTCCTCAATGGGTCAGTTAAACCATCAGCTTGGTCAGTGCCAAGGCCATCATTTCACCATTTTGAGAAGATGAAATACGGGCCTTTGCATTTTCATCTAGCGGAGAAGCTCTCGCTCCGCTTTGCTCAGCCAAGCTCCACTACCCACGGCTCAGGCCGGCGTGGAGCATTCAGCAACGCTCTGAAGGCAGAGCTCGCCTTCCCCTCGAGGGGCTCCTTCTTCAAGGAGCAGGAACACCGAGCTGGCACGCAGCAGAATTAAGAGGCTCATCTGCTGGAAAGCCTTTCACATTCTCCATTTTGGGAATTCCTGCTGAATTATGAATGTAGAACTGAAGTAAAAGCAGCCTCCTCTGACATGTGAGGTCTCCAAATCCAACACATCAAAACTTGCCAATATGTTACATATATACTGTGCTTGGCAAACAAGGCATTCTGCCTCTACAGTATAGAATGGCCTTATTAACCTCAATCATGAATCATTAAACCAAATAGTAGGTTTTCCCAAGCTTTATCCAGACGTAAGACTTATCTGAAGTTACTTTTCTTTAAGACAAGCTTTGCATTGCACTGCATATCTTGAGGACAGTCTACTACAAAGAACTACTTTCCCCATGCTCAAGCTGCTCTCCAAAATGCCATTTCCTTTCAGCACAGTAAACAGGCACTGGCTGCATGAGCAAGTCCAACTGCGGAGCACAGAACAATAGTGGGAACTTGGCCGTCTCCCAGCACTGCCAGCGCGGACACCGGCATGGGAAAGCAGGAACTGAGTCAAAACAACTTTAGATCAAAATATTAGCAGGGAGGCAGCGCCACTGGCCTCGTTCTGTGTATATAAGTGGGGTTCAACAACCCACTTCACCCTTGCTTCAGAAGCGTGCTCATCCCAGTCAGGTGCCAAGAATCTCAAATGCAAGGGGCAGGAGGCAGGGGGTTAAAGCTGCTCTGATGCCCGAGTGATGCTGCTTTTGAAATTGCAAGGTTTGCTACAGGCTACACCTTGCTGCACGCAAACTGTGCTGCACCGAGTTAACCTTAAACATACGGTTTCATAAAAGCATTTTATGGTAAATTTAACTTAATGCTCTTCCTAATGACAGGAGCCTGGCCGGGCGGGCGGCGCGGCTGAACAGCTCTCCCTTGCGTCGCCCGGCCGCGCTGCCGCCTCCTGCCACCCGCTCGGCGGCAGCACCTCGCTGCCCGGCAGCATGCAGCAATAGAGCAATTAGGTAAATGCCCTTCTGAACGGCTTCTCCCTGAAGTGCTTCGTTAACTCCCACATCCTCGCCGGAAGACGTGGCTGCTGCACCCAGCAGCGCAGCGAGCGCCACGTGGGCACGCTGAAGCGCTGACCTCTATCTCGGCGGTGATCGCGGCCAGGGCGGCCGAGCCGTGGCTCGCGCTGCCCACAGGAAGCCCCGGCAGCAGAGCACGTCACGGGAAGCCGGCACCACGACGAGCCAGAGCGCCCCACTTCCTTCAACGGGGCTGACTGCCGCCCGGGCGCTGACACCGCGGGGTTTGCTGTCACCGGCCACCGCGGTGCGGTGACGCACGGCGGCACCGGGCTCGTTAACCGCCGCCACTACCCCCGGAACCGCCCCAGAGCGGCAGTGCAGCTCTTGAAGGGAGAACCAGGCATGTGTCAAAACAAGCTTTAGATCCTACTTCTCGCTTAAAAAGCCCCATTTCCTTTCGATTGCAGAATTGCTGTTTAATGACTGTCAATAAAGAATAGCTAGGTCTTTTGAAACTGTCACAGCACTGCAGTGTAACATCTTATTTAAGGGATGACATTTTTTTCCGAACGCTTTCAGGACCTGCCATTTGCTCCCTACTTGTGTAAGGAGCAGCAGCAGGCTGCGGAGCAGAACTCAGAGGAACAGCATCCCCGTGAGCAAGCCGAGCGCCAGCATCGCGCCGGCCTCCCACGCCACAAGGCCCAAAATCGGAACCGAATCTGCGGCCTGGGTCTGTGTGAAACGTCTCGCACGCTATCACACACGTACAGCACCGAGCAGGAAGATCAATCAGAAGATTTGTTCTCTGATGAACAGGATCCTGCCCGGCCTGCGGCTGCGCTGCCCGAAGCCCCCCGTATCATGTATCTGCCTGCGCTCCCTGCTCCGCACAGGCACGGGATTCGCCTGCCTCCTTCCTGCCCTAGTCCACTGCAAGGGGTCCCCGCCGCCGCTCGGTGCTTTAGCTTGGCTCACAGCGCCCATCGCAGGAACGGGTCATTCTTCACCAGCGCCAACTCCAGAGGCCCTCGGATGCAGCGAGGCTGTGGCTCCAGCACTGCGGCACCGCACGGGAGCCGTGGGCAGCGCAGCCCGTGCACATCTGGGCAGGGTTGGGCACAGGAGCTGCGGCAGCAGCGGCGGCCCCGGCCATGCGGGACGTCCCGGGGCGGCGGTGCAGGAGGCCGTGGCACCGCGGTGCATACCTGGCGTGACGGGCACCCTGCTGCCCCACGGGACCCCTAGCCCCACCATGAGCTCCCCAGCCCCACTCGAGGGTCCTTTTTATTTAAACCACACCAAAGGTGTCTCATAACACCAGCAGCAGAGCTCTTGCCACCTATAAAAGGGTGATGAAGTGTTTTCCAGGGGACGTGGGGGATTCAATACAGCATAAGAGAGACAGAGCTGAACCCAACCCATGGTCACCAAAAGATTGACTCTTGAACACATAATTAGGGTAATTAGTCAATTAAAAGTGATGAAGAGATGACAGCGAGCAGGAAGACACATGCCAGGCCCCAGAAGGAAATGGTGACGTGGGAGCAGAGGGCTGTGACTCAGCCTCCGACGGGGAGCTGCCGGGCTGGACGGCGCCTCCGGCGCTCGGCCGGGCGCTGCACGAAGGGCTCCCAGTAACGAACACAGCCCTTCGCCCAGTGCATGGCTGAAAGACTCGGTAAGTGGGGATTCCTGGTTAATGGGAAAAGCAGAAAAAGGAACAAATACTCACAGCGCTTCGATGGTAAACGGCCAGCCCTGAAAAAGCCAGGAGAAGAGCACTAACAGTGGCCTGCAGAATCAAAGAAGGATCAACATATCGCTGGAGTTCCAGAAAAGAAACTTCTCCCAACCACCATCAGCACATTTACAGTTTAAATAGTCCATTTCCTGAGAGCAAACTTGACTTTAACAAAAAGAGACTCTTTTCACAGCACTCAAACTTCAGAATTCCTAAAGAGCCACAGTGAACAGCCATAAACACCCCATGAGGCAGTCCGCAAAGCTCCACCAACCACCCCAGCCTTCCTCTTTCTTTCTTTCTTTGTTTGAATCTTACTCTTTTGCTAGCTTGCGAGCTCGGCCTTGAATTCCCGTGCAGAGCTCTGCTCACACTGGGTACCACCTAGGTACAAAGATTACGTGTCAAAAACCCGGAGCCGTCACTCAACACGCAGCTATCAGACACGCATCTTTGTGCCCAGCGCTGGTTTAAGACTACTTAAACTGTCTAAACACTACGCTGCACTCAAAAAATACCATGAAGGCCTACTTTTGACAGTTTTCTTATAGATCATCATAATAAAAACCCTATTTAAAGATAAAAAGGGGAAACAGCAAGTAATTAGCTGATAGCTGGCAATGAGGAGCTCTACCAATGTCCAACAAATCCTCCACTATGTAGAAGTAAATAAAATACACAGCAGAAGAGCAGCACTCTATCAATAACTCAAAACAGTACCTCTAAAAAATAAAAGGATTTTCATTAATATTTTCCCCATCAAGAGTTACAGCATCTTCTAACATGTCTACCATATGAATAAGGTATCTTAGCTTCCTAAGACAGATTAAATAACTTGACAACTAACCCAGACATCTCTGGTTACTCCTGAATACAAAGAGGGAGAACTGATAAATATTTCCTCATTAGCCTTTAGCTTGGACTTCAACACACACAAGAATAAATGATATTAAGCTGCGCTGTGCAATATCTAGCAGGAAGATTGTACATTTTCCTCTTTAAAAAAGTTATGTATGTCACAACTGTCCACCCAACCTTTTCTTGCAATGTAGCATAAGACAGCACACTAACAAAAATGCTTAAGAAATGCTTCAAGGCCTCCAGAAGAGTGTATACGTACAGAAAACAGAGCACACCTGATTGTTACAGGCTAAACTACAACCTAGGATGCCTTTCTGGTGATCTTCTGGACTGATCAAAAAGTTTGGTTTTTCTCACCCTACAGAAATCACAGGCACACGAGAGCAAAAGCATCTGGAGATCTTCTTTAGACTTCCACGCTGGCAAAGCACGAAGAACCTCCAGACATGCATAGTACTCAATTCTCATATCCCACGCCAAGTCTTCTTTTAATTTGCAATTCAATGAAAGCTTGCCTCTGAAAAATCTAACTATACTATTTAAAAACTTAAGAACTGTTCAAAGGCTTACAGCCTGCTCTGCAAGTATTACTTTCTCTCCGAGCTGTACAGAATTTACAGTAGTTAATCCCATCATGCTACTTATCAGAGCACATACAAAGCAAGGAATTTACAATTACCCTCTAAATAATGGAAGCCAGCTCTACTACAGTTTCAAAATGAACTGGCAAACAACTAACATCAAAAAGGTTTAAGATATCAGTGTGTTCATTATGGGAACCAGAGTTTACAGATGAAAAAAATTACTAGATTAATAGAGACACTGCCACAAACAACATGAATGAATACACTGATATTTGATTAATATAGAAGGAAATGACATTATATACTTAGGTTAAATGTTGCAAAACACACAAGATTAAACGTCGCTATTCACACAGATTAAAATATATATTTGCTTTATAAAAGTGAAACTATTGTGAAACTATTTCACAAACACAAAGCACTTTGCAAGAGCAACCCTTGAAAGCTGGCACACTATTGCAGCAAAAGTCATATTAAAAATGCATTCTTTTCATTAGGGAGAGGCCTAAGCACCGAGTAGGAAGGAGGAGAACCTATTAAAACAGTCAAGTTGAAAAAAAGTACGGAATGGTGAAATATACCATTTTAAACACTTCCATAGGGGTCATTTTATTTAAATAGCACTAGCAGCTCTAGTGGGAACCAAGGTAGGAATATTCTTACAGAGCAGTCCTCACAGTGCTTTTACACACACAAGGAGGAATGTTTCTGCTGTGCAGCGAGCAAAACAGAGCTTGCAGTCGCACATAAACAAGGAAGAAAGCCCAATTCTTAACAGCCTGTTGTGCAAGTTTAAATATTCTAAACTCTCTGCTTCTTAAGGGAGTATTAAAGACAAAACGTGCTTCCTTACTCAAAGCAAAGCCCCAAACTTTCAATAACTCCTCACAAAGATCAAAAAGCCGCTGCAGCATCCAGGTGACCTCAGGATTTGGGGGAGCAGTTAGCAAGGGCAGTCGTAGGAAGCGCTCACTTACCCACAGGTACTGCAGGAACTTCACTAAGCGGGGACAGTAATAAAACTCCATGGCTGCCAGGCTAAGGCAGCCCGGGACGGAGGCGGGCTAGGCGGGCGCCGTGCGCAGCATCGCTCGGCGCGCGCGCTCCCGCCCCGCGCTGCGCCTCGCGCGGCTGCCCGCACTGCTTATAGCGGCGGCCAACACCATGTGACTGAGGCACTGCCGCCGAGCAGCGCGCGGCTCCAGCGCGGCTAATCCGCCTGCTCGGCGACCACTAATAACAGCACCGGGGATTTTTCCCCCTGAAAAGCCCTGCGTTCGGCACGGGAGGGGAGCTCTGCGAGGCCGGGTTATGAAACGCTGTTAATGCTGCCGCCGCTGCTGCTGACCTTGTTTCTTCTGCAACAAGAGAAAAAAAATTAGAAAGAAAACCTCCTGCTTTTAAAATAAAAATGTCTTTTGTGAACGAGCAAGCAAGAGGCACCACAAAGTGCCTTTTTATATAGTGCTGGAAAGCGCCCAGCACAGGAATGCAACCAAAAAAGGAAAAAGAAACGCAGAGCAACCAGTTCCTAACGCGCTCGGGCGCTCTCCAGGGCAGGCTGCAAAAATAGGAAGCCGAGCGGGGGGACGGTAAAGGTAGGACGGGAGGCGTTTTGTGAAGCGCAGAATTGGAATAAGGACGTTGGCAGCGCTTGGCGCTTCCCTGACCCATGTCTTTTTTAAGGATATTAAAGGAGGAGGCTTCCCGCCCATTGCCCACGGGGACAGCAGCAGCTCCCAGGGCTCTGCAGTCACCTTCTCTTGGAATTTTAGTATCAGATGTGCAAGTAAAACCCTCCTAACCTTTCTCACTATCACCTATGAGGTCTTGTAAAGCTGATACCGTCTGCTGATTTTTTTTTTTTTTAATGCTGACTGAATTTTTGAGCTAAGAGAACTATCAATACTAAGAGCCTTATGCAACAAGGAGATGACAACACTGGCTTGTCAATAGGCAGGACAGACACATCCTAACCAAAACCAGCTGAGGATTCAGGACAAGCTGAAGGAGAAATTCATCTGCATATGTTTATAAAGTGTTTATCTTCCCTCCCTTACAGTCTGTTTCCAAAACATTTCTAAGATGATTTGCTTAGGCCCTTCCCACCCACACGTTACAGCCTCAAATAAGCCTATCTTTATACCACTGCAGTAGAGATAGGAGTTTTCTTCACCACAGGAAAGAACAAACCGGGCCATCAAGAGAACGTATAACCGGAGACTTCAAAAGGATTCCTCCTTACACCAGTTACAGCATCCAGCAGCATTTGGTTACCGGCTACGGGTCCGTCAGAGCCACATGCAGAGCAAGGCACCAACTCCCATCGGGCCAGGGCAACAGCCCCTATCTTTGGGATGAGCCACATCACAGATACGCCCTTTTTTAATATTTAAGACTCATATCAGACCTGATGAGTAATCAGGAACTGAGGTTTGTGACCTAATGTCACAGAATTACAGACCTGTGTCAGCTGTGATGGAATCATCACAAGCTACGAAGGACAATATTGGAAAACACCTCTGAAGTTTGAGTGGCTTCGCATAGCGCCGTGCAGTTATAGCTCCTTTAGAGGACCCCCGTGTATTTAGCAGGGCCTGGGTCTGACAAGTCTATGAAAACAGAGAGCATCTTTCTGCAGAGATGGCCGGGAGCTCCCGCCAGACCTGCTGCCGCCTCCGCGAGCCGCAGCCGCCAAGGCCAGGCGGGAGGACGAGACCGGCCTTATTTTTAGACCTAAGCCACGGTGTAGGCAGGGGCAGAGCGCGAGGCACGAGCAGTTGTTCAGACTGAACAAATTTCCGTTACTTGTGGGGGAGAAAATGAACGAGGCTACGGTGCTCGTCAGAGCGCAGAGGGCCGCGTTTAGGCTCCTTCCTCAAACCAGGGCGCCTAACCGCGGCTGCGGGGGGACGTTCACGGCGCAGAGCTCTCCACGGCCTCTGAGGGCAGGGAGGAGCTGACAGCGCTGCAAGCACGGGGTGCCTCTTCCACCAGCAACATCACCTCTTTGAAATCTATCATGGTCAACCTTGCAGTTATTTACAGCCTTGCCATATTTACAAATATTAAAATTTTCTTTGCAGAGGTGTCCCGAGAAAGCCGCTATCCATAGTAATGACACAGGGGATGAAATTCTAGCCTGGATGGTGGAATTTTTGTAACAGCCTAATTCTACTTTCAATCAATGCAAACTCATGAGCCGAAACACAGTCGAGATGAGGATTTGCTCTTCACAGCATCATTCCTCACAATTTCACCACCAGACCCACATCAATTTTATTTTGTAATAGTTCAAGTAGGTCCTACATAGTATTTTCCTAAAGTAAGACATATTTTTAAAGTAAGATCATTGGATAGGGGAATCCCTAGAATATAAACACATAAATATACTTTTTCAGACATAAAGCAGTGCTATTAGACCTTGTTCTTGCTACAGCTGCGTGCATCCATAAGCACCAAGCTCACTGACTGTCATAGAAAGTTTCCCTCGAGTGCTAGCTGTTTGTGTCATATGTAGACATGAAACAGTAATGCAATGACTGCAACAAATGTATATTAATTTTTTTCCTCAAAGATCAAAGCACACTGAACAGTTACAGCAGATGTGTCACCTCTCGCTCTACAATAGCGATTACAGCTTATTTGTCACCTTAAGCACTACAGTCTCCCTAGAAAGACAGCGCTATCCCGAAAGGGCCGTGGTCACTAGCGACATGCACTGCAGCATTTCCAGTCCCCACGCTGTAAGAACAAGCGAACTGCTCAGTCACTAAACCAGGAGAGGAGAAACCATTCAAACAAAACAGCGGCGCTTCCGATTCCTTCCACCCCCAAACTGAGAGGTGCTTTAAGTACAGACTGCAATCAAATGCAAAGGGAAAAAAAAAAAAGTGACATTTGATTCTCCTGTAGATAAGTCCTGACCTCCAGCATTCACCCCGCTCACACCCAAGGATAACCTATCTCCTCCCGAGGGAGGTACTGAAATGTCCTGATAAGACAAGTTACTGCATGGCAAAAGGCTTTGTACTTTCTTCGTATGAGCCCAAAGGTATTAACCTTTGTGCCAGGAGAAATGCCTCTGTTTTATGAATCAGATGGCAACCTGGGAGCAACCAGGCTCGACGACGACAAGCAGCAGCCCAGCAGCTCCTGTCTCACAGCAGCACGTATTCCACAAAGTCCTGCACAAAGGCTGCACTCGAACAAGGGAAGTGACTGCTAGCGAATCAATCGGGGCTGCAAAACGCTGAAGTAAGAGACTGCTGCTTGGCGCGGCAAGCGCAGGGAGGGCGGCGCGGGGCCCGGCAGTGCGCGCGGCTGCCACGCGATGGGGCTGCCCGCCCGGCCCGGCGCCGCGCGCCCTCGCACCACGCGCGGGCGAACTCCAAAAAAACAGCGTTTCTTGCCATTTACAGCAGTATTTCATATAAATACCGGATATTTTATATAAAAATGCTTTCTAAACGCAACAGCATTAACAGGCCAGTGCAGGTGCAGTGACCAGAATGGCACCTTCCAGGCACGGTCTCCTCAGCAGCAGCCCTTGTCTTCAACTTAGAGCCTCATACATTTTACAAATCCTGTATATTACATAGAAAATACTGTTTAAGATACGGTGTAGATTTGGAAAGACCCAGATCTTTGCTTTATATTTCAAAACAACAGCAGCATGTAGGATGTTAACTGTTTCCTAATACAAAATGAATCCACAGGTTAAGTCAGGAAGTCCTGCTGTGGCTTAGGAGAGTAACATCCCCACATTTTAGTGAGAATTTACCCCAAAACTATTCCAAAAATAAGCCACACTACCAAGTCTGGCAAGATCCTTCACAGAAGTAGCAGTTTGTGTGTTGCCTGCAGAAAAAAACATCATTTTTCATACATGATTTTTCATATAATGATAAGGTTCTGTTTGTCTGCACAGTTTCCTAAGGAAAAAAAATGCTTTAACCAATTTTCATTATTTAAGCTGAGAAACAAGCAAAAAGCAGAATGATGTGATCTCACGTGGTAAGGGTTCAAGGTGAACACTCTTTGTTTAGAGAGAAAAGGAATTAATCGTGCAGCTTATTGATATACGTTGGAAGATTTGGCATACACCAGTGTAGTGCAATCCCACGAAAAGAGTGCTCACAGCTAGTTACATTTCCCGAGAAGTTTACCTGCTCCTTCTGTGAGGAAGCCATGTATTTCCTATCATAGGTGAACTGAATAAGCCAAGCGGCATCTCCGTTACCTCCCCGCTACCCGAGAGCCTCCTCCGAGGTCACATACCGTCCAGCTATCCACCCTTCTGTCTTTATAGAAGCTCTGGCTTCTTCTCTGAATGTGAAGCGTGAAATCTGCTCCATCTGCTTTTTCTGAGCTCTGCTTGGTCCACACTTTTCCAGAAGCCTGTTTAAAAGAAGTTACATATATATTATATAAACATGCATATACCTACATACGTATTTAAGGACACCCTTTTCAGTGAATAGAGAGGAAGTTTAGAGTTGAAATTGCAGTACAGAAAACCCTTCTATCTATCAATACCCATATGTTATGTCATATGTACTGGCGTGTGACTGCGTCAGCAGAACCACCTGCATTTCACCCACATCCCTGTCAGCAACGAAACTGCAGGTACAAGCGAGGTCCATTCACCAAATGAAAACATTGCCTGTTTCAATAAATAAATAAATAAATAAATAAATACCCAGATGATCACTGTTTGCTACTTGCAAAATAAGCACAAACTAGTTATTTTCAAACAATTACAGAGCTGTAAACCTAAGAATTTACCACACTAGTACTCATAGCAATAGTAATATTTAAGCATCTTTAAAGCTTTTTTGGCGCTCTGTGGAATGTCAATACATGTTTATACACTTAAAACAAAAAGTCTAGTCATCCATTACAATAAAGATTCCTCAAACAAACCCAGCTCAAAAGGAAATAAACTATACTAAAAAGAAAGCAAAATATTGTCCTCTGCATCTGACAGATACGCCTCTCTACATGGTCTTACTGGCAGCAAATTCAGATCTAACACCAAAAAGAAAAAAAGACAGAAATGTAATAAAGCTTTCCTTCACTTTCAATTTTACTTACAGAAACCACTTAAATTCTGTAATTATATATTACCTTTCTATCTTCATGGAAGAAAGATTCCGACTGAGAAGACGTCTTTTTCTTCCAGCCGTTTTCCACACTTTCTGGCGGGAAGCTCTGTCTGAACCGATGCAGATCCTTTCTGCCCCTTGCTTCTTTCGTAAGCGGCACGGTGTCCTTTCCTTGGCGGCTCTTTTCTGAATAGGAGCGTCTCAAATCCGGCGCAGTGCTTCCCAGGGCGCACGTGTAGCTCTGCCAATCTGTTCTGCTCTTCACACTGGCAGGGTCACCGTCACGCCACGTCTTACCTGCATCATCTTTGCTCTTACTCATATAGCTCCGCGTTACGTCTTTGCTCCGGTCGCCTTCTGAAGCCACCTCCAAGAACTGCTCTTTTGTGAGCAACTTCTGTAACGGGCCAACATCAGCCTTTACAGCCAACTTCGAAGCCAAATTGATTTCCAGCTTTTGGTCTGTTCCAACTACACTTGCAGGCTGTACCCTGTCAACTGCGAACGCTGAACTTTGTTGCCTGGAGACTAGGTTCATTTCTTGATCTTCATCAACGATGAACGTTTTTTTCCTGGTGAACTCCATGGGCGATTTTACCAACTTCTCTGAGAACAAGCTGCTAGGACTGCCCCAGTAGGGAGGGCTGAACTTTCTCTCCTTGGGCTTCTGCTTATCAAATTCAGAGCCAAAGGATTCCACTTTCTCACTGTTCTTTTCATTCAGGATTAATTTCTCTGTCCTGTTGTAGTCTTCTGCATGGTCACCTTGCTTGTTTTTAGCAAAACAGTGTTCTGATCCCTTCCTCTCTTTCCAGCTGTAGGAGGAGGAAGTCAAATCTGACACATGCCTTTTGTTCTTTGGTAACTCCCTATTAAATACACTGTGATCTTCAGGGAGCTTCTCCTGAATCACCGATTCTTCTTTATATTCTGCCATAAGGGCATCAATATCAAGAATTCGTGATCTATAACCATGCTCAGCCTTCCCTCCCCCTATATCAAAATTGCTTTCAGTACTCTTGTGACTTACTAGTTCACTGCTTTTATGCAACTGTGTGAAATGTTGGGCAAATCTGGGTTCATAGTAAGAAGAGACCTTTCGTCCACTGCTTCTGAGGTCAGTTTGAGGTGTATTTTCCAGGTTCTGTTTTAACAGGAAAGCATTAACATCAACAGTTTTGTCTTTAGCACAATCTAGATTTTTTTCATGACACTTTTGGTTATCTTTCCCAGACAGTTGAAAATTAGTGACTGCAATGCTTCTGGAAGAGTTAGCTTCATTCTTTTCTTCCTCTTTCACCCAGTCCTTATTAATATATACATCTCGTGAGTCTTCTCTACAATTCGCATGTGTTATATTTTTATTGGGTTGTTGTAACACAGGTTTGGACCTTTGGGAAAAAGCGGGATCCAAATTAGTTGCTACTACCTCACTGGAGGGAGAAATTTTACAAGCTTCACGCACACTGGGGGTACCAAAGCTTTTCTCTTTTTTGTCACCAGGAAGCTGGTACGTAACTGCAAAATAAGTCTCCTTTGGTTCGAAAGCAGAACTCTGTTTTTTCAAGTAGTCCTCAGCAGTTTGGTTTGGCTCATCTCCTTCCATTCCTTCCCTGCTCTTTTTAGTTCTCTTTTTAACTAAGCCTTCTTCCAACTGCAAGGACTCTGTCCTGTTCAGCCTTCTGATACTCTCTGGAGTGAGCAAGCCAACCTCTTCTATCCTGCTTGAATCCTGGGGCAAGGTCTTCCTTCTCCATCTTTCTGAAATTTTCAAGTCTGCAATGCTGCTTTTGGTTCTCCTGATCTTTTCCTCTGGTTCTGTTACTCTGAATTTCTCTCTACTCTCATGTGCTGTCCTATCTAAGCTAAAGCTCTGCTCCACAGAGTCCACACACTTCCTTAAATCAAAGGCTGTAGGTTTTTCTTTGCTAGTGGATAGTACTTCCATATCAGGATGGTGGCTACTGGAAGATTTACATACTTGTCCACTTGAAACCACTGATGAAGACTGTGCCCCATGTTTATTTACACTGGTTAAAATAACTTCATGACCAAAGTTGGTTCTGAATTCGTGGCCCTCTGCTCTGCCTGATCTTACGCTCCTTTTCTCAGAAGAGTATTTCACCACACTAGGCCTCTCTGTGGAAGGGACTTCACTCTCTTCATTTTTAACCTCAGAATGTGCTTTATTTGCTTGCTCATTTATTCCCAAGCTTTTATTTTTGTCTGTAGAATAATGTATTTTCTCTGCTATTAATATTGGAGCAGTTTCAGGTTTTCCAGGGTCCTTTTTCTGCACAGGTAAAGTACATGCACTGAGGGAAAAGTCATTAGGTTCTTTAAAAGTAAACCTGCTTGGAAACGCTTTTGTGTCTTTCGTTTCTGAAGCAACGCCAGCTTCTTTCAAGTAGTCAGTTTTATTATTTAGCCTGGCAGGCTGCTCAGTTTGTAAAACATCCCCATCGTTTTTCTTCTCTTTCACAGATGATTTTCTAGTTCTGAGCGTCATAGCCTTCTTCTCGGGAGCCATTGTAATGGCTTCACTGAGAACCCTTTCACCAAACGTCTGAAAGACTTCATATCTTGGCTCTATTCTTTGGTGAGTTACAGAGTCTTCCACATTTTTAGGAGTGTGTTTTTCACTTTTCTCAACAGCAGGTTTTTCTAACAGAATCGTCTGAGTCATTTTCTTGCCTTCACTTGAACAGGCTGCATTTCCACTTCTTTCTCCCTCTGCGGTATGTTTTGATGAATGAGATTGTCTGTGATACTGCTTCATGCTAGCCGTCTCCTCCACCGCTTCTGCCCCCTGCGACCCTTTGTTGTGCCCCAAAGCCACCGTGTCAGGCTTTCTTTCAAGCTCGTTAGTCATCTTCAGTGCGGAATCAACTGCAGAATGACCAGCAGCCACGTTATGTCTCTCAACGTTGTGGTCAAACATGGTGGCCCGGACGGTTTTCACATAGGTCTTCTCCATAACCGGGGCTGGTTTCATTTTTTTTTCGAAGCTGCTTGTGAAGGAGACAGAGTTTTCACCTTGCAGAGGAAAATGCTGACCGTCTCCAGGAAAGCCTCCTTTCGCCTCCGCCTGATCCGCTTTGTTGGTTAGTTTTAGAATCTGCCGGGGTTTCCAAGCATTCCCAACGGTGGATGCTTCAGTGAAATCTGTGCCCTGGGGAAGCCTGGCCTCCTTACTCTGCAAGAAGGAAATCCAATAGTTAGGGCTGTAAAATAACTTTTACATAAGCTATGTATCGCCTACTCTGTGCAACACAACATGCACAGGTTAAACACCCATATTCTCTAAGCACAAAAACATTTTAAACAGCAGATGTAAATCTCTGTTTTTTCGCTCTAAATAACTGTTATAACAGAGTACCTCAAACCTTGATTTTTACTTTTAATAAAAGGAGTAAGTGTATGAAGAGTCTTATGTTTTCCTAGACAGAGCACTGGAATGTTTTTAATATCATCTTATCAAAAGATTCTGCAAATAGGAGCTGCATTAATTGAAGATTTTAAAACTACATAAAGTTCCCATTTAATCATCCTAAGAAGTGTCAACAGCAAGGCTGCATTTTGCTACCCTGAAGTTTTACTTAGAAATAACGGCAGATTTTCCAATAACAGACTACAACTTCCTCTCTATTTCTGTATTTCCAAAATTTCGTAGTAAATGGCTTGTCTGTGGAGATGGACATGAAACACGGAGCATGCATTCAGCACTGGGCTGTGCCTGGGACGTGCAGTGCCCTGCGCTGCTGCTGTGCTTGCAGAAGGAAGGACAAGCATGGCCAGACCCACAGCAGCCACTCTATTCACTACGGGGCTTTATACGTTAGAAGTTGCATTAAAACATCACGCACAACTGCATTATTGTCTGTACCCCTGCACACATTTAACAGCAACTTTCTAAAGACTGGGTGCAGAGACAATACTTTAATTAGTGCGACCTAAAGATAGAATTATCCAAGTAAACCTATTAGGATTATGTCATTTTTAATACTCTCAATACCCATTTAAAGTCACTGATTGATAGAGACACATAGGACAGTATAGCACTACATACACTCAACATAAAAACCTATTTGGGGATTACAGACTGATGCCATTTTCTTACTTTTTCTTGCATTTCAGTGGTAGAGTCATTTCTTATTTCAGCAGGTTTCTCTGGCTTGGTTTCACTGCTTGATGTTGGACTTGAAAACCTAAGACAAAAATTCCTGTTACTTCTTTTAGTTCCAGTTAGTTGACAATTATGCCTCATCCCAAAGCAGATTGAAGATATATTATTCCATCCATTACTGCATCAAGACCAAAGCACTGCTGTTTCATGAAAAAAACGTCATTTAATTTACTTGGATAATGTATAAATTTAGAAACATAATGTGGTAAAATAATAATATTAAAAAGAGATACTCCCATCTCTCAGCTTCATTTCCTCTCTTTATTCCCATCACAAGGTCGAAGGACCAAGGTTTGCTGAAGGTTATTTTTCCTCTGTCTCTAGAGCAGATCATTTCATGCAAGTGTCAGCTGTGTTCAATATGGGAAATACACTTGTGTTACAGTGCCAGAAAGCGTTACCCCCTGCTCCAAACTCTAATGGCTTTGAATAATCATTTGTACAACTTCATGCTGGCGGAATACATTATTTTTGATATATAGAGATATTCAAGGTATCTAACAATCATCAGGCCTCGTGTTGCTCTAACATTGCTCCAAAACCTCAGGAAGGACCTTGGGATGCAGAGGCTGCACGACGCCAACCCTCAGCACCGCAGCAGCTTTCTGCAACGCCTTTGTGTCTAACATTACCACCAGCTTCCAGTATCTGCCAGATATCCAGTATCTTTTCAGTTCGGAAACCAGGCAATTCCAGGCCCAAAGGAGAAAGAAAAGCCACCCCCAAAAGCAGGAACCTCCCTGGTTTACAAGCCAGGCCTACCAGGACAGGCACAGCTCAGGGACAAAGCCTGCCCCAAAGCAGCATCAATGCCACCTAACCCGCCCAACTCCTCTCCAGCCCACCTGGCTTTATTATATGAATTAGCACTGCATATGGGGGCACAGGACAGCACTTGCTTACTCAACATTAAAAGCAATGTTGGATTTTTAAGCCTTGTTCTATTAAGAAATTACGTTTTCCTGCTGCCTTGCCACACCATGGGAAGAATGTCACAGATATTTCAATTTCATATCGGGGCTTAAAGAAGATCCCTGTGCAGCTGATATTCTCTACCACAGTCAAAGACATGGTGAACATTTCTGCCTCTGTTGTGCCAAATACAATCCAATTCCAAACTATTCTGAGGAGACTTGTGTGTAAGGATGCGGGGATGGACACCCAAACAGCCCAGAAAAACAAGGCATCTCAGCTTATTTTTTGCCTTCTACAAATACACAAGTATGCAGACTGGAGAGACCTGGAGATTTCAAAATACAAGGAACTTTTATAATAGCTATATAGGTACAATAACATGTAAGGGTCATGTTACTGACAGCACATTTTTTTCAGCTGTTAAGATCAAATTTAATCTTTTTTTTTGGGGGGGGGGCAAAGGATAATATTGGAAAGAAGACTTTTTTTTTACCCCTCAAATGGATTCAAGAATAATTAAACAGAACGGAACCAAAATACGCAGGCATCTTACTGAATGAGCAAGTTCTAGTGAATAAGATGAAGTTTTCAGGGGATTAAGTGCAACTTTTCTGGAACCTACATCTTTGTGAGGTCTGCAGAAAGTGGTCGGGACTGGGGCGACCTGCGCAGAGTTGCTGGTTTCACGTCCGTGCTCTCTGTTGTGAGCTCTTTGATTCTCTGCTGGATGGTCACGTAGCCGTTCTCCCTCTCGGCAGGTGAGGGGAGAGGCTCTGTATCCACTGGAGCACTGGGATTTTCTGAAGCAAACAGACTAATGTGTTTTTTAACGCTGCCCCTTTTGATACTGTTCTCCTTCTCCGAGGGAGCTGCAGGGCTCTCCCGAGTTAGAAGCACACAAGTTTCCTTTAGATCCGATCGTTTTGCCTCCTTATTAGCTCTGCTATCACCACTAGCGTCAGAGCATCTTTCAGAGCCACGCGAGGTAGCAGCTACTTCTGGTTTGCTCTCACTTGGTTCACTTTTACATTTCTGCTGTGATTCCCACAGGTACTTCCCATCGTTCAGGACACCAATGTCATGACTACTGCGCTTCAAGCTTGTTTTAGACGAGCTGTCTGTCTTGAACTCCTTGACTTCATTTTTTGGCCCCATTTCAGACTGCTCACGACAGCTCACATCACTGAAATAAGTTAGGGACACGTTCTCCTTGCTCTCATAGGATGAGCAGGTTTTTTTGCAGGGAGAGAGATCCTTATGCTCAAACTTAGCCGTCAGGTCCATGGACAAAGGCCTGGGTTTTCTAGCCCAGGATTTCTCTGTGGGAGATTTTTCCTCCACAGGTTCCACCGGCTGATGCTTCTGATCTCTTAGTGATTCTAGAAAAGCAGCAGATACTGGTCTAGGTTTTAGCCTTTGCTGCACATCAGAAAACCCGCCTCTACTGCTGACGTTGTTTGTGTCGTCACTGGTTTTCTCCCCTGTAACATCTTCATAAGCATCTTTCTTTTCACAAGTTTTGAGGGAGTTCCAAGAGACAGGTCTAGGATTGGGAGAGAGTGATATCTGCCTGTGAATGGATCCTTCAGCCTTCCTGGTGGCCTCAGACGGCTGAGAAGGTTTCTCAAGCTTTGTGTTAAACTGAACCTCTTTTGTTTGCAGGGTGCCAAATACTCTGTGGTCATCAGCAGCCCTTTTGCCTTGGGCCACGCTGACCTTTGACTGCTCCGTGCCAGCTGTCTCGAAAAGGATAACAGTGTTAGCGCTGGGACCCGTGTAGAAAGTCATATTCGTGACCACTTCGCTGGTAGCCTTATGTTCACTTTCAATTACTTTATGCTCTACTAATGGAGGGACACTGCCCCCTAATCCCTTAACAGGCGATGTTTCCTCAGCGGCCTTTCTAATAAGATTACTTGGTTTGAAAGCCGTAACAGGTGGTTTTACATTTGCAAAAGTATCTGAAGATTTCTCTTTCGAAAAGGGCTTTGGGAAGAGCCTTGGCCTCGATCCGAGCGTCGGCATGGTTGCAGACCTCAGCGTGCTCGTGAATTTGTTCTTCTCCTCCAGGGTGCGTGGTGCCGAAGGCTCCTGTGCCTTGTTGCTCGCATCGGAAAGCACGCTCACGTACACCCGCTGTGGCTTATCCTCCTTCGTGATCTCCTTCAGGTCAGGCACCGCCGTCAGAGACGCCAGAGCAGAACTGATTTCCACTTTTGTTGCCATAGTTGTAATTACACATTCAACAGAATTGGAAAAATCCAACAAGGAAGAAAAATCTACAAAAAAAAAGACCAAAAGAAGTTTTGATGTAGAGTCAGCATGAACATCAAATTAACTAATTTTAATTCAAAAGAATGCTACATTTAAATTCTGGCACATTTAAGATATGCTGTTTACAGCACATCACAAAAAGGAAGTAGTGTTCCAAATGTTAAAGCACAAACCTCAGCTCCCTTTTATCATATCAATAGCTATTGATACACACTGAGCATATATTTTCATACAAATAGAAAGACAAAAAAAAGAACAGAGTGTCTGGATATGTTATTTGTTAATTTTTAGTCAGAGCCTACAATTAAACCATGTGAGCAGTTTAATTTGTAATTGTAATGTGGATTCCACAGAGCTGCAGCAAGCTTCGCTCCCACTTACCATAATTTGCACGTTGTGCTGCAGCCGGGCAGGACGAGCCAAGTCGCTTCTCATAGCGAGAGCCGCCGTTGCCAGATCACATCAGGAACCAAGGAAAGCATCGGGCACGGGGCCCTCCTGCAAGGAAACAGAGACCATTCAGATCCAGGGATAGCACCACCTAGAGCTACACAGGATTCTCACAGAATTAAAAAAACTCACTATTTGAAGGAGATAATCTGGCTCACGCTTTAAAATATAAAGTTACCGGATTATAAATGTACAAGGTAGAAGGATATCTAGTTTTCAGACCCTTTGATCACGAAAAAAATTATCATCTGATGCCTGAAGGAAGTAACACTGCAGCAGGTGTAAATATTTTGCCTAGCACAGGAACTGGGCGCTAAGTTTGCACACATCTACACGCACGCTGCAGGATGCTGCTTGAAAATTCAAATGCTGTCAATCAACAATTAAACCCTGAGCTCTGCATTACTCTAATCTCAATTACTTTAATTTACTTTCTGCTGTAAATCTCCTTTTTGGGACAACACTATGTGAAGCTGCTCCTGAAAAGCTGCCCTTCTCCAAACGGCTGATTTTCAATCTAAGCGATTTTTATCATGTCAAAATAAGATTTCCAATAAGATTTCCAAGATTTCCAATCTCTTGCCCAAGGCAGGACCTTAATTCAGACTTTAATTATGCACTTGCTGCAGAGATGAGGGCAAACAGCAAAGAGCAGAATTTCAGCAACAAGTAGCCCGGATATTTTCATTCATTTTTCCCAATGAAACGACGTTTTAGCTGTGCGGCAGGTGCGGACGGGCACACGTGGCTGCGGGCGCTATTTGCCGGGCAGGCTGCGCGGCCGCCGCGGTGCCCCTGCGGCTGTCCCTGCGCAGCGGCACACGCGTCTCGCCCGGGCCGTTTTGACAGCCCCAAACACAGGTATTTGCAGATTCCTCAACAGGCATCCATCTCCCACATGAGCATCTAAACCGTTTTCTCAATAGACTTTTGCACCACATTACACCCATTAGCCCTGGTGCCACCAGGAGCATCAGGACCCTTCGCCGAGGGTCCCCGTGCGCCAGCCGGTCCCTCCTCGTGGCCACAGCCTCTTCCTTCCAGTCACTATCGGGATCCCTTGGCTCACCCAGCTGCTCCTCAATGCATCTGAATGAAAGCTTCCTCCTGCTCCCACTCCTTGTTCCCAGGAACACGAGTGGAGCCGATGAACATGCCCCCTCATTCCAGAGGGGACAGGATTTTGTGAGGAGCCGACAGGAGAGCAGGAACACACTCAGAAACAAGGACAGCACCACCAGAAACCCTTCCAAACCAGAAATGAGATGTTGCTGGCCCAGCGCTGCCTTTCAGGACTCGAGTAGGGGTGTTTTTGTATCACATTGTCGCTGCTTTTCTTTGCAAGGAAAGAGGAAGGGCCTCCTGGCCGGAGCTCCGCGTGGCACGCGAGCCGGCGAGCACCTGCGTAATCCCCACCGTCGGCATGGCTCCCTTCTCCAGCCTGTACCATTTTTCCGCTCCGATTACATCTGCTCCCGACTACTATTATGCTACCCACCACGTCTACATTATCCCATTTTTCAGCCTAATCTGGTCAAGTCAGTTTTCCAGATTTTCAGGTCTTACTACTCAAATACCCTCAGACCTGGCTCAATCCTGGGAAAGATTTGGAAAATAAGAACGTTTTTGTAGATTTTGCAGGGTGGAAATCACGGACTCTTTCAAGATAACCAAGCTACTGGGACAGCAAAACCCAAGCAAGGGATAAGGAGGAAATGTCTCCACTGCTGCCCGCAGCCCTGGCTCACGGACACCCAAGCTCTACATGTTGCACGCACCTTAGCTCGGATGAACCCACTCGTCTCCAGGAAAATACTAACTCCTGAGCTGTCAATGTGAAATATTACCTGCAAACAAGGCTGGCTGTGAGGCTGTCATCTACCTAATGGCAGGTCCCCCTCGAGCTGCAGCTCCCGCCTGTCCTCCCCTTCCCCATGCCAATAAGGCCACTTACTCGCATCGCTAGTGATTCATTTCAGACCATCAGGGCAACAGCAGCAGCAACCTGCAGGTCATTTTTCCACCATGAATCACATGATTATTGCCACCTCCCTCACTCAACAATAGGAATGTTTCAAACGATGCACAGCAACTCTGTTTATAATTGGGCCCTGAATCCCAAAGCAGATAAAGAAATTTGGCTGTATTTTGTAAGAACCAAAAGCATGAAAATTCCACAGAACATGTCCGCTATAAGGAAACAAGAGATCTTTTCCCTTTTGTAAGGCTGAAAGCAACAACAACAACAACAACAAAAACAATGGCTCGAATCACCATCCATGCACATCTGCGTCCTCTGACAGGACAAACAGCCTGGCAGAAAAGGCGCGAGCGGCTCCGCGCTGCCCCTCGCTTGGCACGTGCAGCTCTGCAGCCGTCCAGCAGAACCGCTGCCCTGCCCCGTGACCTCGTGAGCGGCCTCAGCAAACGCGCAGGGACCCCACGGGCACCCCGTGAACACACGAGGTCCCCATGGACACCCCCACACAGTCAGCAACACTCCGTTTTCCCTGGTACAGCCAGACACTAAAGCTGCTGGAAGCGGATGCAACCCCTTGCACGCCACACAGACCCAAATTAACCCTAGACTCCTGCCATGGCTCCTGCGAGAGCCATCTCCCATCAGTTACATATCACACGGTCTCAGAAGCACCGCGTTATTTCCTTTTTTCCCCCCCATTGACTTCACATATTGCAGCCATAAAGCGCCGGGTGATTCACGGCGGTTACCTTAAGCAAGGGCTCTGCCGCCGTGCGGTCTGTGGAGCGTTGCCGAGGGGATCTGCTCTGTCAACTCCTATTTATTCCATTCACTTGCTCGGGGAACGGCAACGAAAGCAGAGCTGGGCAGCAAGTGGGTGCTGCAACACAGGCAAAACAAGGCTAAGAAATAAAACCCTGCCTGAGAAATCCAACCAAGTAAAGCAGGAATAATTCAGCAAATAAAGGCTTTTTCTATTCCTGGATTTAAGACTGATTCATGGTATTACTGATGCCATTCACTGAAATTGGATACATCAGGTATATTTAAGTGGACATACAGAGGCTCAAGTCTTTTTTTCTGGTAAGACTGAAAGAAGGTGGAATACAAGTTGTGATTTTTAACCATATCCCTGGGTGAAGTCATTCACAAAGCAAGAAAAAGCAGTAAAATACTGCATTAAAATCCTCTTGTAGCAGATGCACAGCAGGGAGTCCAGCGCTGGGAGGCTCCTGCCCTGCTCCCAGCAATCCAGATCAGCAGGTTGCAGTCCAGGAATGCCCATTCCGGAGCACGTACAGAAGGTGGCCCTGGCCCACAGCTGCTCCGAAGAACAGGGACATGTCCACTGCGCTCGTGCATAAGCATCTCCCCTACACCGCAGCTTTCACCCTGGTGTTTTAATACATCTAACTTCAATAGTTGGAACATTGCACCTGTGCTACCAAGGGCAAGCAGCTGAGCAGTAAGGAATTAAAGCAGGGCACGCAGTAACCCCAGCATGGCAAGCGAGGCTCTTGGGGCAAGAACCTTTGTAGCTAGCTGAAAAGTCTGTGTTAACGCACACGGGATGGACAACACGAGTATTCCTAATGTGGCAATCAGGGGAATGAAACATCCTCTGAGAAAACACAAGGGCTGTTGTTAAAATAGACCAGCAGCTCCCCACGGCTGCGGGTGCCTGGGAAGGGCAGAGGCAGCTCGGAGCAAGGAGAGGCCAGAGGTCTCCCCAAACCTCCCTGAGCTCCTGCGACCAGGACCGCTCCGGAGTGGACAATTCATGGGAACAAAGTTGGATGCAGTCGCCCACCCCTGCGGTTGCCGCTCCTGCGCAGGTCCCATAGCAATGCTCATACATCACATAAAAAGTAATCCAACGGGATTAAGGTATCAAAGTCACAGCTGCCACTGCTGAGTAGGAACATTTCTGGCACTTGTGCTTCCTGTAGTTGCTTTATTCTGGACAGAGACAAAAGAAGCTGGGGCTGGAATGGACTTAGGAGGCTTGGTCTGCACTTACTTCTGGAGACTAGTTCCAGAATTTCAGTGTTCAAAATGTTGCATTTGCTTTAGGATTGCCAGCCATGCCTTCCTGCTTGTTTCTTTGTGTTGTTGTTGCTGCAAGCACAGGGCCCTTTTCCACTGCACAACAAGGAAGCATTTTTCCCTTAATCTTAACTCTTCATATTGGAAAGATCCATCTCTTGGAATAGGTGCTTCTCTCAGAAAGCAAGCTGGATGCCTGGACTTCCTTCGGCCAGCCATGCTGCACCAGGCCGAAAGACATGATCTGTCCAGAAAGCTGCCATGAGTACCAACAGCTACCTGGAGTTTTTCTTCCCAGCTGGTCATGACATTTTTGATTTTGCTCTTTGCTCTTTTGATATTTACTCTAAATGGAGCTCTAGGGGGAAAAAAGTATATACAGAATCTGTTCTTTTGACTGAAGCAAAGAGCAATTTATTCAAGCCAACACTTACATGTATCCTATGCTACATGGGGAGCTTCATAATGCATCGACCATCACTCAGTCCCAGGGTGCTGAGGCAAGAAGAGAACCCCAAAGCCTATTCAGACATGAGGAGACCAGTCCACACACGTTAAAAATAACTGACCGTTCTTGTGCAGGTTTCTCTTGTTGAAGCAATGCACGTAGAACAAGAATTTTGCTCTATACAGAGAAACCGAATCCGAGTATTACTCCTAATTTGCTGAGAGTCTCATGAGACGCTAAACTAGAGCAAACTTCATCCATCAAAGGAAAAATGCTTTGAAAGTGTGGTGAATCACGGTGTTTGGGCGCCAGGTGCCGAGGATCCTTACCCTGCTCAATGAGTCATCTTCTCTTCCCCGCTGGCCTGCAGCTCCTACTGCTCAAGGGGTTCTCCCGGCTCACGAACGAGCGGCTCTTTTCAGAAAGTCCAATTTCTCTGCATTTAGCAGTTGAAACGGAGAACAAACACGAAATCCTGCCTTGTGCCAGCCAGGGTGAGGTTCGGTGGGAACATCACAGATCGTTGCCTGACACCGAGGCCACGCAGGTCTGTGGGGAGGCCTTTTGTTGGCTTATGCCATCAAACATTTGGTTTTGGGGTCGCCTTCCACCTCTGCTAGCCTGCTTGAGGCCTTCGGCCTCACAAGTGCTTTTCATCCTCTACCAAGCCCAGCATTTCATCCAGTCTAACTTGACCACCCCCAAAAAAACACCACCACCACCACCCCACAACTTCCAACCTACCTTGGCTTTTCAATGCTGTGCCAAATAAAACATTAAGGATCTGATTTAACAGGGACATTCGCCGTTCTATACAAGCCAGAAGTATAATTCCAGCATTCTGATGCCGGAAATTAAAAAAGAAAGAAGTCAGACCCGCCTCTCCCAGGAACGCGGCCAAGGGCTTCAGGTAGGACTGCCTCTGTTTGCAGTTCCCAAAGACAAAAACGGCCATTTCTCCAACACAGAACAGAGGACGGACAGTTTGATTTGTGATCTGGCCTTTCTCCTCATTCCTTCCCAGACTAATTGCCTTCCAGGACGAAGTACATATTAATATGTACAGATGACATGATTGCCTTCTGCACTTATAACTGGATTTAAAATACTTTTTTTGGAAATAACTTTTTTGGGCACAGATTCCAAGCAAAAAGGGTATGGTTTGTCTGGTATGTCTTTTTTTGTACTCTTATCATATTGTATATCATGATGATGATAAAATTAATGACATACTAATTTATTTATACCCTTTTTGAGGTTTTGTTCTTCCTGATCTTGCTTCAGAAGAGGGGAAAAAAATGCGGTTCAAGGAGGAGCGATGCGCAGAGCAGAGCCAGCTGCCTGTGACACAGCTACAAATAACGGCTCGGCAGGGGGGAATAAAATAAAAACATAAAGGACACTTTGGCACAGCCTCCCTTTTGATACCTTCCCTACAGAACACTATGTTCAATAGCACTCTCGGCAATAAAAGGCACTCACAGACCACCCACATCTTAAAATATTGCCCGTAATAACAGATGCTCCTCTTCCCCTTGGCAGGAAGGGAAGGAGAAGGGCAACGGTCTCCGACCTTCAAGCTGACCCCATCACCGACACTGCCGCTGCATTTGCTATTTTGCTCGTTGCATTTGCTACCTTCGGAGCTGCAAGCGGCTGCACATGCATTAAAACAGCAGTAGGATTGGGAGAGTTTCCCCCCAAAATGCTGCCCCGAACCACTTGCTCCATGGTTCTGAGTTGGGGGTTAAAATTTCCAGCACCACAAAGTATATTTGTGACCTGGTGCACTACGCCACCAACTCCACAAGCATAAACCACCCGCGCATGGCTGGGGCCTCCGCTACCAGTTTATAAAAGCTCTATCTGTACATTAGTCCCAGTGCTGAAACTGGGGTTAAGGCATCACCCTACGGAACAAAGGATAAACCCGTATGATGAGGACTTTAATGTTTAGGAAGATTAAAGCATGGGTGCTACTGGCCTTGAAGTGCTACCACCTTCCCCACCCCGTGAGATCAGTGCAGAGGTCTCATCACCCGAAGGAAACCTAAATTCATAAAACAAAAGACAAAGAAACCGAGTGATGGGATGAGCACAAGGAACCTAAACAGATCCCTGTGCAAGGCAGGGGGCCTGGGCAAAGCCGCTCCCCAGGAAGACCACTTGGCTCGTGTCGGAACCTGCTCTGTTCCACGCGAGCCTCAAAGCCGGTTGCCTCGGGTTACTGCGCAGCTCCTGCTAACAACGCTGAAAGAGGGAAAATTCCTTCCAACACAGTAGTCTCTGGGAAAACACTGCCTGCTCACAAGGTCCTGCAAGGCGAGACCTGTTGGAGCAGGAAAAAAGTAAAATCCTCCCAGCGAGAGCCCCACGTGGGGGACAGGGCCACCCACGGCACAGGGGGTTACGGGCTGTGCAACCAGCACAGCCTCCGTCCTCCACGGCTGCAACGGGCAGGGAAGGAAATGCCCAGCACCTGCAATTGAGGTCAAGGCGTTAAGATGCCTTCCCCTAGGAAAAAAGGGCATTTACACCATATTATTTTTGCATCTGCATTTGTCTTGAGGGATAAATTCCAAAGCTGAACAATCACTAGGTGAAAAATTCATTCAAAAAATACTCATCCACAGAAGAATGAGAGCAAAGATACTGTAACATTAACTTCCTTTAAGCTTGCACTTACTAAAACAAGAAAAAAAGTTATCATTGTACATTCCTGTTCGGAAGAACTATATTCTTCTCCAATTCAGTACTACTCAAGGTCTTCGTTACCCACTTTGACAATTATTTTCTTGGTGTGATGCATCAGAACAGTCCATGTTCAACAACTCTAGATTTTGCTGCTGAAGACACCTTTGCTTTCAATACAGAAAGCCAAAATTATCTCTAGTAAATTCTCCATTTATTCTACCATTCTACCTTTCAGATATTTGAGTTAGTCATAACAGAAGCACGTCATCTAACTTGGTTAACAAGTGACTATAATCAAGCCCAAAATACCTGCTCCAACTATGACTCTAGAGGCGAACTGCAGCCCAATGGGCGAAGCAGGATCCAAAGGGGCCCTGCTTCAAACAGGACCCCGGACCAGGCGATCTCCAGAGGTGCCCTCAACCCAGGATATTCCACATTACATGAACAAATGAACAATTCCCAAGTGCGTGCAGCAAACTTTAAAAGCAAGCCTGCCACAGCACTGCAGCACGTGCAAATATCTCAAGTGGACAACAGCGATGTCCAAATATATCTTTGGTAAAGAAACACAAGAAACACTATGATAGACTGTCAGAATTAGCAGTAATAAAGAACACACGTAGACATTGCTGTGCCTCATAAACTTGCTCCCATTTGCATTCCAGAACGCTCAGTTTGTCCCACAGAACGTGCCTGGGAAGACAGAGCGAGTGCTTGTACTCATAATGATTTCTTGCATTATGCTTTCTTTCGCGTGATTCATCGTCTTAATTTCCACAGGATGCAGCTAAGTGCGCTGTGTACAAACCCTGCAAAGGCCGTCGGCGCCATCCTGCAACGTTTGAGCTAACTGCATTCCTAACGGCTGAGCGCGAAAGCGCCCGCAGCGGCAATGCAGCATGGAGCGGCCTGAGCCCGGTGCGCGCCCCGTGCCCGGGACGTCCCGCCTGCCACCTCTCCTTTCTCAAGGTTCCCGTTCGGGCAGACTCTTCTCCAAGATGGGTAAATGCAGATGAAGCTTTACGACTGACCGTTGCTTCCCCATTCAGACCCTATAAGCCAGAGACGTTCTCCAGCACGCTCAGGAACAGCCTAACCACGCCGCAAGTCCCACCGACCTCATCAGGAGTTCAGGAAGGCCAACGATAACCACTAAAAACACTGGTCTCCAAACTATCTGACCAAGTACTACCTGGGATGCAAAAAAAAGTTACTCGATAAGCCCTTCTTTTCCCAAATTATTGATCCTATAACAGTAATTCAGATGCTTTACTTAAAATGGCCCAGTTTTGAACAAGTCAGCTATTTGCACGCTTCAACTGGATTTGTTTTAGTGCAGTTACAAACTCGAAGCTAGAGATGGAGCAATTAAAACACATAAACTCAGGTGGACCTCAGAATTAGGAGTTTCTTATCTGCAGCAACTATGGGGAAAAAAACCTAGCCCAGTGAGGCAGGGCCAGATCTATTTTAAGTCAAGAAATGAAACATCATTAGGAAAGCAAAATATTTTTAGCATGCAGCATTCTCTGGGCCAAAACACCTCATGTCATCTCCGCTTCCCAAAACAATTAAATCCTGTGAAGTTAACCGCTTGGAGGCCGTTAGGGACGTGCGGACGCCTCTGACGTCCCCGCAGCGCCGGCCGGGCAGCACAGGGCACTGCCGCAGCTGGGGAGCTCCCAAGGGAAGCTCCCTCCTTCTTGCGCACACCTGGGAAAGCGGAAGGGAGAGGGGAGAATAACCGAGCCGCCTCCCATCCCAGGACACTTGTCCACCCTCTCCAGCCCCTGGAAAAGCTGCCTCAAATCAGTGGCAAACTTGGGAAAAGAGGGCAAGATCCGCACGTCCCAGCACTTTTGGGAGGGCAGCCAGCGGAGGATGCTTTAGAGAAGGGAACGGCAGCATAAGCACAAAACGAGGCACCCTTTCAGTCTCCAGTAATCCACAGCCCAGACCTACCAGCAGCTCCCGGCTCTGCGTTTCCGGGCACAGCAGCCGCCTCTCGGTTGGTGGCTATACAGCCAGGCATGTATGTATGTACGTATATGCCTGGCTATAGGGCACTGCAGTTTCTGGCTGTCCCATCCTCCGGCAGCCTGCAGCCTCTCCACTTGTCTTGCAGCAAAAGCCTGATAAATTGTACAGATTTTAATGTCTAATAAAAGCCAGTCCAACTTCGTATAAACACTCTCTGGCATGCTGGTGCAAAGCCAATATTGGTTAAACAGTTATAAACAGAATTATATTAATTATATATTTTTAATATACATTCCTGCCTCCCAAGCCTGTAACTGCAGCTTCCTCTCAGCATACTCCCGGGAGGGAATGGGAAGAAGGCCGTTGAATCCGAACCAAAGGGCATTTTTCAGTTACATTATCCAAGCAAGGGCAGATATTGAATCCCTTCCCCCATCCCAATCCCCATCGGGAGCTGTCGTCCCGGGCACCGGGATGATCCGGGGACTTGGAGCGACCCCCAGCCCTGAGCAGCCGTGCAGGAAGGTGCCACACGTCCATCCTGGCGCCCCTTGCCTTCCCACATGTGGCATTAGCAGCCTTACAGGTCTCCAGATCTGCTTCTTAGCTTCCCTCTCCTCCACGCTCCTGAAGCTCTTCTCAAAAACACCGATTTTTGGTGCCTCTGGCAGATTTAGAGGCTTCTTCCAAAAGCCTTTCAGCAAATAGAAGCCGAGCAGAACCAGCACCACTAGCAGCATGCTGGGATGGACAGAGTTTATTTAAAGGACTTATTTTAAAGGACTCGATACGAACTGAGGCCTGCAGACTTGTGCCTTCCTTACACTGGCGTGCAGGAAAGCTTCTCCCAATCCAAAGCCAACCCTACTATCCCAAGCCCAGTGCAAAGGCTCCCATGGAATCTGCAAGCGCTGCGGAATCCGAAGGAAGCGTTAATTCCAATATGTTTAATGACCGAATCAGCACCCTGCTCCCTGCACGGCCGGCCAAGCTCCGCGCACGGACACACACCGGCTCCTGCTCCCACGCCAACGGGCAGCGCTGCCGGGTATCAACCTGCTGCTAAGCAAAACTCCATCTGCACAGCCACAGCAGGAACGTAACCTGCATGCTAGCAAGTTCAGTTCAAACACGTCTAGAAACACTCTGTATTAACCATATCAAGAGATCCTCTTGTCTGTGTTACCCTAACCTTGAATATAACATGCATTAAACCAACTTGATATCACTGTGTGTACCACAAAAACAGGATATTATTAGATAAGTCTCCAACCCACATGTTGCTGCAAGCATATTAAGGAAAGATTATAATATCTGGCATTTAATAGCACTAATAAAATTAGACCTCAGTTTGAGAACAAATAATGAATTTCCTTGTTAAGTCTTGGGGTAAGAAAGGACAAAGCTGAGTGCAGAGTTTTAGCAGAACTGCCCATTTTAGAACAGAATCTACACCCATTTTGTTCAATGAGGAATCCTGAACATTCTCCGTAAAGCCAAGTGTTTGGGTGCCCAATAATTCCGGCTGTGCTTCTTTGCTGAGCGGCACGCGGCCGCTACGGAGGAGGCAGCTCCGTGCAGCGAAAGCCTTGTATGGTTGAGCACAGTTGCAGCAGATAAACATCCCTGCTAAGTTTTGGCACAACTCGCTCCCACAGAGTCGCTGATACTAAAGCTGAGCTGAAAAAGTGGCCAGGCTTGAACTCCAAAGGAAGTTTGAGCTCATTAAAGGACTAGAATAAAGACGAGCTTAATTTCTCCTGGTATTTATAACTTTCAAGACCTAATCAACATTGTCAAGGAGGATCATCCCAATTCCACAACAGGAGGAACCACAGGCTGCAAACTGCACATTTACCACCAGGCACTTGTGGAAAGGCACCGAATGCAAGTAGTGAGAGCAGAAAGAGACTCACTGGAAAAACATTAACAGAACTGGCTGCTGCAGGTAGCTGCACGCCGACTGCAGCAGCAAACGCAAGCTCAAATACTTAATTCCACGCATTTCACTAAGACAAGTGTTCCCCCTTAGAAATCAGGCAGAGTAGCGTAAAACTGGCCCCTGTTCTTTAATCTAACAAGGAGCAGCATTAACACGTTCACTTCCAAGCGTGCCAAGCCTGCATACCGTAGATGTAAGCGCTAATAGGCCTGTCCGTGCCCCTTGGGCTCGCACCACTCACATCCCACGGCCTCTAAGTGGGTCAGGCCGCAGCCGGGACGCCAGCCCCAGCCCCCAGCCCACCCGCCGACGTGTTAGTTCTTCCCCAAGAAGAAGCACGGGAAGGCTGCACAGGAGCTCTGCGGGCTGCCAGGCCTCAAAGCAGCTTGCTGGGCTCGGCGCCCGCCTTGGCATCCAAGGGGCACCGGGCAGACCCGGCTCAGCGGCTGGGCACTGCTGCAGCCCCAAGCCAGAGGCCACCCTGGCTCTCACGGGCTTCAAAGCGCAAGGAACTTGAGTTCTCAAGCACGCAAATCCATAAATTGCAATCTCACGCTTGCAAATCCATGCATTCACCCTACTGCAGGCAAGCTACAGCTCTATTACAAGCTAAAACGCTCCATTTTGGCACTTCATTCTGATAAAAACTTTTAATTAACAGCACCATAATTGGCTTTAAAGAAGTCCAGATTTCACACCAAATGCTTAAGTGCAGATTCATGGAACAGAACTCAAGATAACAACAAATGTTTCCATTAATAATTCTCCGCAGTCCTGGACTGCTCAAACTGCCCCTCTGCAGCCCCAGGAGCCTTCGAAATGTCCTGCCTCTCCAAAAGGATGTTTTGCAAGGATGAAGGGCATAAAAACAAAACTAGATTACTGTATTCCTTTTTGTTTTGTTTTTTTTCCCAAGGTAATGTTATAATATTCAGAACTGTCGAAATATGTATTAACAATTTGGAATTATTTCTCTTGAAAAATAATCCTGAGCAGCTTGGAAAGTTGTGGGATGGATTTTGCGCCTGAAGAAGCCCCAGGCTCACGTTTGTCCAGGCCGAGCCAAAGGCAAGCGGAGGCCGGAGGATAAGCCCCCGCTCGGAAGGAGCCCAGGGATTAAGCTGTTTACAGCGGCGTGCTACGCAAAGGATCTCCTCAGCGTAAGATCATTTACTCCGAGGCCCGAAAATAACTCGCTGCTATTAAGTAGAACTGTATATTCCTTTCCAGTGAGATGCTCTGGTCCTATCAATTTAACTCAAACTCCAGTCTTGAGAAAAACAAATATTTGAGATTAATTTTTCCCCAACTATAGCTGAGAGAAGATGTATTAGTCCTCATCCAAACCTGAGCATAATTTACAAAACTTAATATCCAGATTTCCTTAAGAATCTGGTTTTCCATGGCTTTCCTGGAAGCTAAGCCGCGGGAAGGGCCCTGTGCAGCCAGCTGCCTCACGCAGCAGAGCCCATTGAGCACAGCTGATCCGCTCGCCTCTCAGCCCTTCCCATCTTTGCTGCAGGTATTAATAGAGCAGAGCCTGCAGAAAGGCTGGCAGCTCCACGGAAATGTTGAAGAATGCCCTTCAAGCGCATTAAAATTCAATTGCCAGAAGGCAGAGCAGGTTCTCCAACTCGCCCGCCCTTTACGGCCCTTCTCTCCGGGGCGGCGGTGCCAAGGCAGCGGCGCCGACTCCTTGGCAAGCCCTGAGCCTTCCAGTTAAAGCGAGAACCCTTCGGATCCCCACAGCTTGGTTCAGGATTCCAGATTAATTTGAATTAGGTGCTGAGGGAGTTTCACGGCTCTCCTGATGCCTCTGTGGCCGCCGACTCGAGACAGCCAGACGCTGGTTTACCCTGCACAGGATATTTTTGCAGCCTGCCCTCATTCAAATAGGAAGCTTAGATCTCTGAGGCAACAGCCAAGAGTCCGTGGCTTTTTATCAGAGATGCTTTTGGATCATTCCTATCCACAAACCAAAAAACACACCTAAAATATTACAACACTCCGAGACGCCAGTCACCCTTGAGCACCAAACACAGGCAGTGATAAAGCCTGTGCTCATGGCATCACTGGCAGCGTCGTGCCCGGACTTGCAGCATTAGGCAGCTCTGCTCGGACAGGTTTCACGGGCAGCCCCCTGAGCAGAGGCCGTGGATGCCGTTTTCCACAGTCAATCACTCGGAGCAATCCCTGCAAGGGCGATGCCTCGACCACCGCTCCGCACAGCGCTCCTGCTCCAGCACGAAGCTCCCAAGACTACGGGCAATTTTCTGACCACCACTTAGAAGCTTCTAGAGAGCAGACAGATCCCCAGGAGGTTCATCCACTTTACCCTCACGGCCCTAGATACTCCCACCGGAGGACAGAAAGCTCCATGACCAAAGCCAAAGGGAAGAACCACCTTGGAGGAAAGGCCAGGAGGCCAAGGCAGCACTGCAGTCCTCACGAGCAGGAGCCCCTGGTTTCACAGAGCCAGGTTCTGTGAGCGAGGCCACGCGCCTCGGTTCGGAGCAGCAGGGACAGCGCATGGAGCGGAGGCCGGGACAACACCGGGAAAATCCCCAGCCATGAGCCCGGGCAGGGCTCCCGCTCACCCTCCGTGTCCCGAGTTCGGTCCCAACCAGGTGAGCGCTGGCAGGGAAAGAGGAAGAAAGGAAAGAATAAAAACAACCACCCATGCGTCAGGCTCCGCTTTGACCCTTGTCCTCCAGCCATCAGACAGGCAGCCTCCAAAGCTGCAACATAAGCACAACCTCCCATAGGTGTCGTTCGCATCTGTCACCGTTGTATATAAAGTGAGATACTCAAAATGATGTAATATCTGAATCAGAAAACAGCCCTTTACTCTTACTTCCTTTTTTT
>VZSG01000240.1:86197-125627 GCA_013398315.1 Nothoprocta pentlandii | reverse complement strand
GGGCGAGGGGCGGCCGCGGCGGCCTCGTCTGCGCCGCGGGGCTGTGCTGGTAGCGGGGCCGAGGGAGCCTCCGCGAGCTGGGCGGCACGCAGGGTCCCGGCGGAGCCTCCTCATGGCGCCGCGGGCATCGTGCCCCCTCAGCAAAGGGACTGTGCCTCCCCGCCACGGGTTTGTGGCTGCCCCGTGAGACAACCATCCCCTTGGCAGGGGACAGCGTCTCCTCATTGAGGGGTCCTGGGCTCCTCGGCGTGGGGACCGCGGCTCCTCAGTGGGAGGATTCAGTGCGTTCAACATGGGGACGGCATCTCCACATGGGGACTGTGTGTCCTCAGTGAGGGCATCGCTGTCTCCTCCGTGAGGGCTCAACGCGGCACCCTTCCCCGTGCGGGGAGCACGAGGGGTCCACGTGTCCCTGCCGTGACGGGCAGGTGCCGCGTTGGGTGCCGCATGAGCGGGAGGCCAAGGCGGCGGGTGGCTCCCCCGGTGTGGGAGGGACAGCGGCGGCCAGCGGAGAGCAGCGCTGCTGTGCCCGGGACACGGACGCTGCCCTGAGCGCGGCCGCGGGCCGCGGGCACTGCCCTGAGCGCAGCTGCGGGCGCTGCCCTGAGCGCAGCCGTGGGCGCTGCCGCGGGCGCCGTGCGCGGGACGCTGCCGCGACGCTGCGGTGCCACGGGACCTTGAGAGGACACACCCGGGCAGCCAGAGCTGCGGCTCTGCAGGCAGCGCGGAGGCCCGTGCACACCCCGCTGCTGTTTGCGGGTGTTGGGAGCGCTCCAGTGCATCCCGCCGTGCGCTGCTGGCACCGGGGCTGCCCCCGAGCACGTGCACGGACGGGGCCAGCGGAACCGTCCCGGCCGCAAACCCTCCGGCTCTGCCACAGCTGCATGAGTAAAGAGCCCCTCGCCTCCGCCTTGCCCGCCCTGCTGTATATACCTACATATCACTTAAATTAAGATCTACTGGATGTGTTTTGCACACCTTGGCAATCCTTTATTCTCCACCACACAGACCCATGCCAAGGGAACCCAGCTGCATGACTCTTATCCTGCTCTTTTCCAGAAACCAAGACATGGCCCCATGCGCTCGTGCACCTTTCCAGGAGCCCAGCCCAGCTGGAGCTGCTGGTCCCGGCAGGGTGAAGCTCAGATGAGCGCCGTGGCCAGGAGGGGTTGCTGCTTCCTTCCCCTATGAAGGGCTTCACGCAACCTCTGCTGTACCACAGGGGTTTTCAAAAAGCAACATGAAGCACCGGGATTGCCTCATCGGTTCTTCAGGGGGGCTCAATGGCACCGCTCTCTGCAGAAACACCTACACGCAGCAGCGCAGCGGCACAGGGGCACCCAAAGAAGCGGCTTGCGGGAGAAGCAGACGCTTTCCCAAGGAGCTGCTGCCTCCCTTCCCTTCCCTTCCCTTCCTGCTTTCTGAGGAGGAGCCCTCACAAGTGCCCACAGAGACGAGACCTGGGAACTTCAAAGCAGCCACAAAAGCTCCCGCTGCTTCAAGCCCCAGCAGGCAGCAGGAGCAGCGGCGGCACCCGTGGCATCGCGGAGCTGCAGGGAGGGCTCCGAGCAGGCCCAGAGCGGAGCAGCCAGCACGCCCTGCACACAGGCCCCCTTGGGAAGGGCTCCGGGCACGGGCAGGGAGGGCTCCGAGCAGGCCCAGAGCGGAGCAGCCAGCACGCCCTGCACACAGGCCCCCTTGGGAAGGGCTCGGAGGAGCCGGGAAGCAGGAGATGTGCAGGGCCCTGCCCCAGGGCAGCCACCAGAGCACGGCTGGGTGCGAGGCTGCAGCAGGCACTGCGGAGCTGCATGGACATGGGCAGGGACACGGACACGGACAGGGATGAACTGCCCCCAGCCCTGCCGCCTTTCACAGAGCCACCTGCAATCCAGGGGCAGCCTCCAAGACCGAGTCCTGTCCTGCCGCCCTCTGTATATAAATTAGAGCTGTAATTCCACCCTGCGGTGTGGATGGCAATAGCAAGCGGACACTGCCAACCCCATTTCACAGACATGTGAGCTTTGAACCTTTGCTTTATGATTTCAGCAGAAGTGCAGTGGGCGAGAGGCACTGCAATCAGTGACGGGCCTCTCCCCTCCGACTACTTCCCATTCCTCTACATAAACTTCCCTTGTTGTCAAGCAGACAACAGGCACTGCCAGGCGAGGTGGCAGCTCACTAGCAGCTCCCCTTGCTCCCAGATGGGCAATGTCACCATCTCTCCTCAGCGCAGCACAACTGGCTCCCAGGGCAGTGTTTTTATGTCAGACCTGTCACATTTTACCACCTCATTTTACCCCCCGGTGTCGGAGAGGGGCCCGTTGCGCGTGCGGCGCAGGGGCTGCAGCCGCCTCCCTGCAGCAACGCTCTGCCCTGCGGGGATGTCACCGGTGCTATGATGACAGCCGGCCTCTGCCCAGACGTCTCCATCTCCTCCACTGCACAAGCTGCTCCTGCTGCAAAAGGGGGGCTCACGGGCCAAAACGCTGCAGCTGCAGCAGGGTGCAAACACCTGCAAAAGCTCCTTTCCTGCCTTTGCATGTGGAGCAGCTGGGAAAATCCACACAGACGTGGATGCTCCCTCACCCCAATACCTTCCCGTCCTGCTCCAGAAGGGAGGAATTTACCCGGGCAGAGCTTCTCTATCTGTGCCCTCAGCCCTCATGCTCCAGAGCCCCGGACGCGCTCCGCGCTTCCCTCCCCGTGGCAGAACTGCTGCAAGAAGCTGCCCGGGCACTTTTGCTCTGCACTGAACTGGGCGTTTCTGTTGAGTCACTCAGGATCAGCACCAGACTCTGCACCCACCAAGCTCAGGCATTAATCACCGCTGCTCGGGCCAGGGCAGCCCAGCTACCAGGGCCGTGCCAGCCTGAGCGCACCTCAAAGCACCCGCAGGTCCCCGCCTTGAGAGCCAGCTTCCCAAATTAAAAACTAACGAAGCTCGCTTTTAGGATCGTTTACTCTCCCCCATTGCAACGGCCCATTCTTTTTGGTAGTTTCTCTGCACTGCGAGTACCGGGCGTTTCTGCACTTGCCACTGGGGACCTGGCCCCCACTGACTCCATTGCCAATTAACACCAGGTAATTAACACATTTGCAGGAGCTGGTTGAATCTCTTCCTGACGTTTTCCGAACTGTGCAGGTTTGAGGAGCGTCTTCATCAGCCTTCTGAAGTCCTTAACTCCCAGCTCCCTGGCAGCCCGTGAGCCAGCACTAAAACCTGGGGCTGTGCCATTAGGGCAAACATGCCCCGAGACGCAAACATATTAAGGATTAATTAAATACCAGATTTTATTTAATTAAGCCTCTTCTGGTAAGCAGGCCTCTTCCATGCCGTTTTTCAAGCACACGCAGACCTTGCTAGCGGTACTTAAGGCAGCAAAGGGCTCCGCTCACCGCGCGGTGCCCAAGGACAGGCAGGGGCAGCTCCACCAGAAAGCAGCTGCCGCGGGGAGCAGCACCGCAAGCGGTCCCAGCTCCGTGGTGCAACGCTCAGGTTGGGTGCTGCCAGTGCAGAAGAAACGGGTAGACCAGGCGTGGGGACGGGGCTGGACGGGTAGGGCAGGAGGGGCTTACGGCTGGACTCCATCTCCAAGAGCTTTTCCAACCACAACGGTTCCGTGAGCCCAGCGAGCGCCGCACGGAGGGGCCCGGAGTACGGGACGGCCCCGCGCGGCCTCTAATGCTGCAGTTCTAGAGCCACCAACACAGCTTTCCCACGGGGCTCGCACTTACTGTCCACACAGCCACCCAGAGCAACCAGGACTTTATTGACTGGAAAATACATTAACCATAGAGAAGAGAGCTTTAGTGTTTCTTTCGGAACAACAATAAGGAACAGTTGACATAAAAAAAACAAAAGCATGAATAAAATAATATAAAACAGATATTATACCACACTGTGGACTTCAAATAATCTAAGAACATCAGCAGCACTTCTACAAATATATTAAAAGCTGTAGTGCTCATTAATCTCCCATAGAGCAACTCCCAAATGGCATCAACGTGTAAGAGCAGCAAGTCAGCGCAGGGCAGCGCAGGGGTCCGCGGGTGCCCGGGACCATCGCGGAGCCGCTGTGGGAGCGACCCCCTGTCCCGGCATGGAGCCCTCCCCGCGCCGCCGCCCGGCACAGCCGGCACGAGGGCGCCGAGGGGCCCGCGGGTTCAAGCCGAGCACTGGATTCATTGTGCATTGGATTCATCCTGCGCAGAACAGCTTTCTCCTGCCCTGGCTCCTGGGAATTTCCCTCCGAGAAGGGGTGGGATTTCTGAGAATTAAGGCGGATCAACCGTATGTCGTTGTGGAAATGGAATCTAAGGAGCTCGGAATCCAGTACTGAGATTTTTAATCTATCATCTTCCCTAGATGTGGAGCAACATGGATTCTTAAAACTTGCATGCTGTTTTGGGGGGTTTTGTGCATAGTTTAAATGCTAACAGATTTTAAAAGTGCTTTTTAACTCCCCCTCCCACCCCCCGCCCCCCTTTTAGCAGCTTTTTGGTTCCCACGGAGTGGGGATGAGAAGCGGGTTCCCTCCTGGCTCCCCTGCCAGCGCGGCCGCTCCCGGGCTCCCCGCTCTGCTCCGGGCGCAGAATCAAGCAGAGGAAGTCGCTAAACTACTGAACTGGCATTAAAGGTTGAACGTCTTTATCGCTGGTCTAAGATTAGCCACGTACTAAAAGGGGGATGTGGCTATTCCAAGAAGAGCCGTTCTCCGGAGATCCGGGATTCTGAGGACGGCTGGAGGAGGCCGGAGCGCCGGCTGTGCCAGGAGGGCAGCTCGGGCAGGGAAGCGGCTCTCTGTGCCGGGCATGGGGCATTCGGGTGCCCGTCACCAACGAGGGCAACAGGCTTGGGGGCCACAGCAGCAACAGGCACCGCTGCCTACTCCAGGGAGCGCAAAGCTTTAATGCAGGGCTCGGAGACCCGAGTCTGCTGCAAGCTCCAGCCCTTCCACATGGCTAGCAAACTGTCCCTTGGGCTGTGCGTTGTGCTCTTCTGCTAGCGACTTGTGCTCAGGCAAAACTGAAGCCCAGAAACTGTGCCTAGAGCTGCCTGGTCCCGGTGGAGATCCCTCAGATTGCCCGGGCAAAATCTTCTTGCAAACGTATTGATGAAATAAGAATCATCTTGGTCCTGCCGAGGAACCGGCCCATTGCTGGCTGAGCAGGAGGCCACCACACAGCACCTATTTATTCTAAGATATTTTTTCAAAGCAAAGCTTAGGTGGGGAGAATTTTTAAGCGGAGCCCATATCTGTTTTGAGGACTGTTTGCCACAGTGGCTCCCAGTGCAGTGAATTATCCAACTGATGAAAATAAACAGAGAAAGAAAGAGCAGGCCAGATCTCACAGCTAAAAATAACAAAAAGAAAAGAAGAGAGAATCAGAAGAATCTCATCCTGCCGATTTGCCCCTGGCCGCAAGCCTCAAGGTCTGCCCAGGGCGGGGGTCTCCACTTGCCCACAGCTGGATTAGTGCTGTCAAAACCCGGACTCGGAGCTGCTACATTGGCGATAATCACTGCTCCTCATGTAATTTTTAATTATCAGTGACGTGGCTGCCGACACGCACATTTCTGTCAGTGTTAGCTACAATAAAAGCTATATTTGGAGATGTTAAGAGCTGACAAGAACCTACAAGGCTGTTTGCAAGAAGAGCAGTGGCAGCAGGAATCTCCCCTGCAGGAAACCCTCTCTGTCCTTAAGAGAAGTGCTAACAGCAAAGCAACTCAGACTCTCCACACAGCAACAGAAAAACTCCTATAAAAATCACACATTCAGGAACAAAGACAACTTCCAAAGTGTTTACACTGGTAACACTAAAAAAGACGGGTACCAAGATGGATTTGGCAGAGCCAGCAGAAAGCTCAAACGCACAGAGAAAATCCATGAACAGCTGCGTGCGGAGAGCCCGGCTGGAGCTGGATCCCGCCCTGTATCCGAACACGCCGGAGCTCTCAGAGGTGGGACCACGCGCGGTCAAAGCCTGCGAAGGAGGAGAACACAAGGACCAGGATATTTCTCATCTCCCACAGGCAGCTGGCCAAAGTGCTCCCGTGCCCAGCTCGGATGGACTAGCTCCACACTGGCCCTGGAAACCATCCACCTTTTCTGCTTCACATGAGCACAGAACATAACGCTGGCCCTCCGAGGCCAGAGACTCTACTTGTCCTGGGACATTCAGGAGCAGAAGATCCTGACTGGGTTTTGTACGAGTGACCCTGGAGCAGTGCAGGGGCACACCGGCTGCAGCAGTTTTTCTGCATCAACACTGGTTCAGAGCGTTGATCACCTCTGCTAACATTTGGTGCAGGAAATCCAATACTCCCTTCCTACCAAACCAGTCCCATCAGCTGCACAGCAGGGTGACATCATCTAAACACAGCCTCACATATTAGAGCATTGGGACTATCCAAGCCACATCAGACCTCAGCTCTGCTCCTTTTCCTACCCAAGGTGCTCCTGCTTTGGATCCCCTTGACCCACAGAGCCGCCTGCCTGCGGGGATCCCACCCAGCTCCACAGTTGGAACATCAAGGCCGTGCTTCCCTTCCATTTTTATAATCCGAACCAAGCCCAAGCCGAGCTGAGGTCAACGTGGTTCTTCTGCTCTGCGGACCCTGCTGCCAGAGAAAAACAGTTAGCACAGCACAACGAGAGTGACACATTGGCACATCATGGAACAGGCGCAATAGAAACCATATAGGTTTTCAAAGCAAAAGATTTCTTTCTCCCCTCCTCAAAAAATAACCCACTTACTTCACATGTTTTCTCTCTATACTATATATATATATATGTATATATAATATATAGACACAATTTTTGGTAAACATTTACAAGATATGTCTGCAATATTCAAAAGATATATCTCCATTTGCATAACAATGCACATTCACATAATTCAGTATACAAGGACACACAGTAATGTACAATCAATAAATAAATACTTTTTCCCAAAAAAGTTATTCAAAAAACACTACTATCGAGCGGCCCAAAGACACTCTCAGGTAATACAGACAGCAATATTGTGCAGAATTGCTTGGCTGTTTTTGTTTAAAAAAACAAGAAAAGAAAAAAAGATGCCTGAAAGATAAAGTGTCAGAGATGTTGCTTGATGAGACTGCATTTAAGTCAACATATTGGTTCTTGTCCCTCAGACAGGGGAGGAATTAAGGGAGAAATCAGCATCTTCCCTTCCCTTTTGGAAAAGATGGGGCAGTCAAATTGTCACCTGTCCTGAGACCTGGAGAGCCGCAGAGGTCTCTGAGCAGGAACGGTCTGGTCGGGAGGGCAGAGCTTCACTCTGCCTTATGGAAAGATGAAAGATTTCTATGCAAACCTGCAGATCTGAAGCTCGAGTGCTGCGACCCCTGTGCTGCTGCACTCTGCAGACCAAGCACTTCTTGGAGACTGAATACATAAAACTGCCTCCAAGTTTCTGAGCATTGTTGGAACACATTCACTCACCGGGAATAGCAGGAATTAGAGACTCCCCATTGCTCTCACCCCTGCTGCAGTCCTCTCATGTAGCTGTAACCCCCCGGATCCCAGGCTCATCTGCTCGGGTCCTGCAGGCTGCTTTACCAGGCGCCACAGGGCTCTTCTGAAGCAGCAGCTTTCCCCTCTGTGGCTTTACATCTTCTCTTTGTTCTACAAGCAACACCTGACACGTGCCACAACTAGGTACAAAACACAGTGGGCACAGACGGATGTTCCACGGGAGAGGGAAGGGCCCTTTCCTCTCTGGTGAGCAGCACGGAGCAGCAGGGCCTCACCTTGCAGAGGGAAGGAGGGCAGCACACACACCACACACTTCGAGGGCAGGCAACACAGATTTTTGCAGCAAAACTTGAGAGCAAGGACCCTTAGAGAGAGCTCCAACAAAGCGTGTGCCCCGCTGCTAGGAGCACGTGGTCACGGCCGCGTCCTGGGCCACGAGAAAGCCCTCCATGCCCGATCCAGACCCAAGAACAACCCACCCCTCTCCTTTTCCTTTGTGGTTTTTACCTGAGTTGAAAAGGGATGCAAAGGCCCCGCAGCGCAGCCCCGGGGTGCCGCAGGGCCCCGGGGTGCTGCAGCAGAAGAGCCCCTGCCCGCATCTTCCAAGGCGGCCGCCTCCAGGTCTCCCCGGGTCCCTCCTCCGGGCGCAGCGGGGAGCAGCGGCCAAGCTCGGCCGGAGGCTCCCAGCAGAGCGGAGGGCTCCGCACGGCTCCGTTCGCACAGCCCAGACCCGCAGGCACCACGGGGCTGCTTGCATGGGCTGGCCACGGGCAACCGGGCGCTTAGTTCCCAGAGGAAGAGACAGGCACCTCGGGAGGGAGAGTCAGAAGAGCCACCGCGGGCGGGAGCCTTGACTTGCCTTCCAAGGAACTGCCCTGTGCCGCAACGGGAGCCACAGGGACATCAGGCTCCTAACGCAGGCAGCGAGATAAGGCAGCTATGAAAACCTCAGCTCTGGAGTCACCAGGTGAGGTTAGGGCTAGATTTTCTAGTGCTCGGAGCCCACTGCAGAGGCTGGATTTTGAAAGAGAAATCCAATGCTGAATTCAGAGCTCTTCTGAAAATCCACCTCGAGTGGAAACTCTGTGTGCTCAATTTCTAGAGTAACAAAAAAGTGTAAAAACCCCAGGGTGATGCTGTGCACCATGGGGCAAGATCAAAGAAGAGAAACTTCTGTGTTCAAAGTCCCTCTCTGTTCCTGGTAGAACCTCATACTGCTTGTTAGAAAGACAGTATTGAGAGCATCCCTGTCTTGCCTGGGCTTGCAGGGCTGGCTGGGTTCCCTGCTGTCCAAGAAGCAGCTTTATTTCCTTGCAGCAAAGGCTGTGGAGCCCACGGGGGCCCAAGGAGGCTGGCAGCCCTGCTCTCCCCGGGATGCTGGCAGCTGCCTTTGCAGTTGTAGTGGTAACCAAACAGGCTGCACTTCTATTGCAGCAAGGCAAGAAGTGTCTGCCTGGGCTCTGCTTCCAAAGCAAGTCTTTAACAAGAAAATGCAATTGTACAGATCTTTGGTCAAGTCACTGCAGAATGCCAAGAAGAACGGAGCCGGGGCCCCTGGACCTAACACTGAACACAGCACTGATAGAGCTAAGGGTACTTCCACTTGAGGAAACAGTAGGTGTCCAGCTACCTTATTTCCACAGGTGTGGCACTTCAGGAACCGAGGGGGCAGGAAGCATCAGAGGGGCGTCCCGGCTCTTCGTCTGGATGCCTCTTCTTGCCCAGGTCCCTCACTTGTTCTCGATCAGAGTCTGGACTTTATAGACGAGATCGCGGGCCAGCTTCAGGATCTGCTTGGTGTTGTGCCGCTCAGCCATTTCTGCAACAGAGACACAAGGAACCCATGAGGAGCCTCGACCCAGAGCCCTCGGCACCTCTGGGGAGCACCGCGGGCCTCGGCGCTGTCTGCTTCACACGTGACTTTGAGACAGCAGCTAAAGCTGCCAATTTGTGTCTGAGTCCCAGGCACCATTCCCTGGGGAGACAGCTGACTCAGAAGGCCCTTATTAACCAACGCATCGCTGAACGATTACTGCCAAGAGGAATCCAAACCCACGCTCAGGGCTCACGTCAAGCACAGGAGGTGTTTAAGCAACTCTGAAGTTGGCTCTTTCCCCAAGCACCTCAGGACCCCCTCAGAGCCTTGCCCTTCAGCAGCACGTTCCAAATACCTGCCCCTCAAACCATACGCTGCTCTGTTAATTTTAAACATTTATCAGCATAGTCAGACATGTAGCCTCATCACAGACATTTGCTGGTTACGTCTGAGGAGCTGCTACAAACTCAGCCCAACAGAACACAAACTGTACCATTGAAAAACTTGATGATGTCTGTGAAATCCATGTTGTTCTCCAGGATGATGTCCCGGTACATTTCCACCAGAGCCAGGGCTATGAAGAGCACATAGTGCGCAGAGGAAACATGTGCAGCTGCCCAGATGGTCTCCCAGACAGCAAACACATCGTCATACACCAGTTCTGCGAACAAAGGAGAAAGCCCCCAACGTTACTAAACGAGACAAAGGTCTGCAATCATCATCCCCATTCACAGAGGTCACAGCAACCCTGCGAAGACAAGCGAGGCAGTTCCTTCCCCAAGAGCCAGCTCCAACTGGTGCGAATAAGTAGAGACATCTGTAGAGACAAACATTGTGGCCTGCAGCAGGTGACAGGCTGCAGGGCACAAATGTGGTGGAGGCCGAGCACCCGCTCTGGGGAAACGGGCTCTACTTAGACAGAAAAATCAGCCACAAATCCACCAGAACAAAGCAGGATCACGAGCAAAAGAAAAAGTCCAAACAACTGAAATTGCAGAGTCAAAATGCATTCAGAAAGGTGGAAGCAGACCTGCAGACCTGCCTGCCTTCCCATTTGCTGGCCTCAACTGTCTCCCTCCCTGCACTCACCTCTCTTGAAGTCCAGGAGAAACCATCGGTAGCAGAAGTAGAAATGAGTGTAATCACCATTCTGGTGCATGAGCTCAAATAGCTCAGAGTCTAGAATCTACCAAGAACAGAAAGGAAAGGAGCATCAGCGCACATCAGATGCACCAGCCATTCTGCTACTTCCTTCCCTCTGCTCCCACTGCTCCCCTTCTGTGCCCACCATCTCCCACCCGGCTTCTCCCTGCTTCACAACCCTGTCACCCGTCACAGCCTACGCTCAGCACCTCCCTGCTCTCCTCCCGCCTCCCACCACAGAAACCTCCCCTCGGTCTCCCCTCGGGGCTCCACTGCCCAAGCACAGGCCTCTCGCTGGCCCGCGAGGCTGCGGCCCCGTGCCGGGACCCACCTACCTGGATCAGAGATCTCATGTTAGCAAAGTGGGTGTCCATGGCTCCCCCATGGGGGAAATTCTGGTTCATCCTTTTCATAAGTTCGGTGAAACAGCTGAAAGCCAGAGCCTCTGCAGAAGGAAATAGAGAGAATCAGTGCCCTGCTGGGCCCGCCACTGCTGTACCTAGATTCAAGCATCACTATATCCAGCCATCCACGAGCACCAGAAATTCCCCTCTGCACTTCCCATGCACAGAGGAAAGTGTCTCCACGGTCACCGAGTGGGGTCTGGTCATGGCCAGAGCCCACAGCTGGCCCTCGAAGGGGTGCCACAGTCCCACCACAGCAAGACACCTCCTGCCCCACTTGGGCTACTGCAAGTCAGGCAGCAAAAGGGCGAAGCAGGATCCAGAGCTGCTCCCACCTCTGAGCACGGGACTCGCCTGCCACAGAGATGAATGACGGGCAGACCCTCCCCACAGGCCCAGGTGGCCACTCACCGTCATCCAGGATGACCAGGAGAGGGGCCAGCAGGTCACACATGCCCTGCACGTAGCCGATCTCGATGTGCTGCCAGATGTAGCTGTGCGAGAGAGCAGGGAAGGCGGCGCGTGAAGCAGCTCGGCGCGACACGGGGCCGGGGCCACCTCTGTGCACGAGCGCCCCAGCCTGCCGCTGGTCTCCTTCCTCGCCCTGCACGTGCTGCAGCAGCGCCCGCCATCCGCACCACGCAACAGGAGCCCAGAGCAGGAACACGCGGTATCGGGGTGCGTGGCACCGTGGGGTGTCAAAGGGCAGGGTGGGCCAGGGTCTGCACGCTCAGCTCTGCTCCTCATCCTGCCCAGTTCACTCCCATGGCCTCAGGAAGCAGCCTCCGCACCGCGCTGCTCCCCTGGCCTCGCTGCTCCCCTGGCCTCGCTGTTCCCGGGAGCACCCGGCCGCGCACAGACAGCTCCCCATATTTGGGAGCAAGTCAAACGTGTTCGCAAAGCCCAGGATCCACTGCTGGCACAAGGAACAACCTTTTCCATCCTGCCCGCTAGTCTTCCAAAATTCGCTGTATTGCAGCTCTCATCTCAGCAGAGATCTCCAACTCTGGCTGTCAGATGAAGTGACAGCTCTAATAAAATATCTGCTTCTCCTCATATTTGCAATATGAGTAATCAAGATTTAGCTTTCACTGTCTCTGAAGCAGCTGTAATGTCTGAGCTGGAGGTGGCTGTGTCTGTAAATGTCACACAGAAACCTCTTAGTCAGAGGAATAATAAAAAAAATCATAAACCTACCCAGGTACTCCTGTCTCCAGGGTTCATTCTTAGGCATGAACCACGAGGCTGTTTCAGACACTTCTCATTAGCACTAGCGCTCTGCAGGCCAGGCCTCATTATAACATTTTCCTGGCATGTTCCTAAAGCAGCTGGGCTGTGTGGCTAGGAGTGCCAGGCAGCATCAAGGGTGACCGTGCCCAGCACAAGGACCTGGTGACTGCAAGGGCCCTGCAGCTCGATGTGGCCACCAGCTCTAGTGACGATGAAGGGGTGTTGGGGAAGGAGGAGGCAAAACCCAGTAGCTAAAGCAGAGAGTCTCAGGCACCAGGGTCAAGCTAAGAGGAGCACTAGGGCTGTGGGGAACATTAAGATGTAAATTCTGGGAAGGCAACGACCATGAGGAGCCTGTTCCCAGACAGACCCGTGCGCAGGGACGTGCCCAGGCCTCACCGTGGCCCCGCGCAGCTCCCACCTGCACATGATGTTGCGCAGTTTCTCCAGGTTGGCGGGGGTGAAGTACCAGTAGTTGCGGTCGCAGCGCTGCACGTCCTTCTCGATGCGGTGCAGGTTCACAGTGTACAAGTCCAGCAGCTCTGGCTGCCCAGAACAAAAGCAAAGTTGGTTTATTTTCAAGTTTAAATAAATAAATAAACACAACAGGAATGTTGCAAGGGGAAAAGAGCAACAGGGCAGAGCTTGGGTGAAGGTGAGGAGCCACTGTGCACATACTGCACACCTAACACAGAGCAAAGGCAGGTAAACAAGATGCCCCTGAAGAAGCCTGCTCAGCGCCCATCACAAGCAAATACTTACAGAGTAGGTGACACCCGACGAGGAGACAGGCGACGCTTCGTTGTTGGCCAGATCAGCGACAGCCAGGGAATCCAGCTGCGGATACAAGCTCTCCATCTCGGGCTCCTCAGAGAGGTTATCTTCGCTCTCCACCAGGCTTTGCTTCTCAGCCTCGCTGTCTGCCCAGCTCTCCACCACAGTGAGGGCCACAGCGTCGCGGTCCTGCAGCACGGCGCTCTCGCCCGCTGCGCCGAAGCTCAGGCCGCTGCTGGGGGGAAACTCGCCCTCCAGGCTGTCCTGGCCCTGCAGCCCGTGCTCCTGCAGGGCAGGGTCTGTGCTCTGCGGGGCTGGCACCTCGGACCCACTGCCCTTTCCCTGGGAACTCGCTGAGGATTTGGTGGTTTCCAGGGCACTGTCCTCATTGCTGAAGCTGCGCTCTGAGAATCCCGACGTGATGGAGAAGTTCTGGGAAGATGGATGGCCGGAGTCGGGGGAATATGTGCCGTTGGGAACCGTCCCATTGGGGATCTTGCCTTGTTTGCCGTCTTCTAGCTGAGCATCTGCATCAGTCTGTTCCACTTCATCAACTGATTCGAACACCTGCACAGCATAAGAAGAGCCCCATGAGAGCAGGCAAGTCCTCCGCAGTCAGCACCCCTTGGAGACCTAGTGCCCACGCTCCCCACAGCAGCAGGGAGCAAACTCTGCTCCAGAGAGAGCTGTGGGTAGGTCACAAACAAACATAGAGACAGACAAGTAAGCAGCAAACCACTCTTGCTCCTGCTTAGCCCTCCAGCCCACAAATGGGATGTCCCCAAGGAACAGTGTGGGGCACATCAATGCTCAAACAACAGTATAGCTACTCATAAAAAAACACACTTTACTCAGCATAATATAGCGTGCAGAATGCTGTTTAAACCCACTGGTTAGACACGTGGTTGCTAACGCATGGAGCAGCCAGGAGCTCCCAGGTGTGAAGGCCGCACGGGGCAGGGCTTTTCCAAGCGTTGGGGCAGAGCAGGCAGGTGAATACTGAACCTGCCCAAGAAGCCCTGACCTCGGGGCTCCCCCAAACACGGCTTAGGTTGGCCAGGAACCATTGCATTACAGACGAGGGGTCAGCCCAAGCCTGGAGGCAGCGCCCGCTGTGCAGAGGCAGTGCTGCCGGGGAGGGGGCCAGGGCGCTGCCCCTCACCTGCGTGCTGGAGCTGGAGTCGCTCTGCAGCCGCGCGTGGTTCTGTCGGCCGGAGCTGCAGCTCTGCGAAGACTGCAGGAGAGAGCAGAAAGGCCAGTGAAAAGGCAAAAAAGCACCGCGCAGCACCTGCACGTGTGCAGGCTGCGCTAAGAGCATGCATGGAGAGCCAATGGAAAATGCAACCAAGGCGTTCTCGTCTTGATGCACAGAGCACTTCTACTTCACATGAACTCTGCTGCACAGACCCGGCACCCAGCCCGGCACCCGCCTCAGATAGCAGCTGACATTTACTGCTGGAGAAGATGATAAAAAACAAAGTCTCGGGCCAATTCAGTTGTTCAAACACTGTAGGCTTGGTCTGAAATGAACTGCTTTCTTCTGGCCTTCCGAGAGGTCAAGCTGTCTCCCCGGACTGCAAGTTTCTGCTAATCCCTGTCCTAATTTGGCAGCAATGCGACTCACACCATCTTGGTTTACATAAACCATGAAGTCACGAGCTATAAAACAATCCCTCTAAGCATACTAATGCTTTTTCCTATTCTTAAAAGACAAATATTAATGTTTGAAGCCGGTCTCAGCTGAGAGTGTCTAAAAGTCAACAGCAGTGTTTTCCGCTCCCAGCTGCAGTGCCGAAAGGAGCCCTGGGCTCTGCACCAACCGGTTCAGAGCCCGGTCCTGGGCTCCCTCTGGGCAAGGAGCCTCCTGCAGCAGCAAGTCCTGCCCTCAGCCCAAACAAGGCCCATGGCTGTGCAACAGCCTGCAGCTGCTCACACGCCAATCCAGACAGTCGGAGCCTCGCGGTCACGTCCCACGGAGACGAGAGCCCGAGGAACACACAGCACTTGGGGCACGGCGGCAGGAGCTGTCCCCACCCTAAAACTGTGGGTGTTTGCTGGGAAAGCTCTGATGGAGAGAGGAAGGGCGAGAATTTTCCTCCATTTCCATGGGAGCGTTTTAAAACAGGAAATATCAGGTTTTAAAATGGGAAAAGGGTGAACCTTTGCATGCGTTAACTCCGTCGGCTCCCCTGCCCGCACACGTCCCCAGAGCAGGGCAGACAGATACAAAAAAAGATCAGAGGAGACGCTGCAGAGATGAGAATGATTCAGAGGCACTGCAGGGCCGGCCGGGCAGCCCACTCGTGCTCGGCACCCGCGAGAGCTGCGTCATCGCAGCCCCTGCGCACAGCCCTGCCTCCCGTCTGCCTTCCCCGTATCTCTCCTCTCTGCACACCCATACAGCCCACATGGCTGGAGCCAACCTCGTGTCTTTCCAAAAATACCCGCAGCAGCTCCCAGCGGAGGCCAGAGGAAGCCTCCACAGGGCAGGCACGTAGCTCACGGTGCCTGGACACACACCTGCCCTGAGCCCCCCTCCTCCTGCCACTGCACACCCCGGTCCTGGGCCGTGGTTCTTGCCTGCAGAGGTGCAAGTGCTACCGGGCACCCCACTGATGTCCAACACCCCCTTGGGCACAACCCAGGCGCCCGACACAGCGCGATGCAGCACGGAAACCAGGCGAAGTCACCCCAGTGCACACCATAGAAACCAGGCAGGACCACGCAGGTGCCACTGCAGCCTCTCCGGCAGCACACCCAAGAAACCAGGGGAAAAGCTCCCACGTTAACTCGCGCACAGCAATGGGTCTGGCGCCCAGGGCAGCCACAGATCAGGGAAGGCAGGCGAGCCCGGCTGCAGACCTGCCTCCATCCTCCCTGCAGCACAGGCTGAAATGCATGCGAGTGGAGGGCCCTTCCCAAGCCCCTGCTTCCTTCTCCTCACCTCGTTGCTGATGGTCGAATCTCGGTGCATCATCCTCTGGATGTGGGAATCCAGACTCGCCCCGGACGAGCACTTGGCCAGGGCTGCGGCGTGCGACTCCTTCTCCCTCTGCCGGACGATGGCCTCGCAGCCCAGCCACTCGGCCATGGTGTGTTCGTAGCACGTGCGCGTCTGCTCGTCAGCCTGCAGCCACGGGACACGCAGCCTCTCTGAGCAGCTGGCCCTGGCACCGCCCGGGAACTGGCACTTCCTCCACCCCAAAACAGCCCTCCCGAGACGAGCTACACGCATCCTTGCATCACCTATGGCTGGATGGGACAAAATCCCCTGCTTGACCTGCTCTCTGCTAGAGAGTCAAACCAGGAAGCCTTGCAAAAACTAGGTTGGAAAAATGATCATCCACCTCCTTCCTACACAAAGCTGGGAACAGGGCACTCTTCGGAGCTGAGAAGCTGCACAGAGGAACGTCAAGTTGGTCCTGTCAGCTCCTCAGCATCTGGATCTTTCTCCCATCTCCTGTCTACGGCCCCAGGACATTGGGAACACAGTGGGTTCACAGCGTGGCTCTGGTACATGGACGCTTAAGCTAGGGCACACAAATGCAGTGCACCAGCTTGCTGAGTGCACTGCAGACCCATACCAACCTCCTTCCTTTCCGCCTCCGTCATCCCAAACTGATAGTGGCCCAAAAGGAAGGGCCAGACGGCCTTCCTGATCTCATGCTGGATGCCACCATAGTAGATCAGCCGCAGCAGCTCCTGGTCCTCGTAGCTCTGCAAGGAGAACTCTGCATCACTCCACAGTGCCGGGTCTTGGAGCCCCTCAGCCCACAGACCCCAGGGCAAGCACAGCTCCGTCACACGCCAGAAGGGGCACGTGCCGGGAGCGCCAGCCCTACCGTGCTGTCCTGCAGGTATCTCTGCCAGATGTCCACGGTGAGGCCCGAGCTGGCGCTGCAGGGCACGTCTGGAGACACGATGTTGTGGTTAACCAGCGCAGAGAGGTGGGTGCGCACGGTGGACAGGTGCCTGCAGTAGGCCAGCCCTGCAGCAAGCACGGGCAGACATTCGTCTGGAGCACTCCAAGGGGCAGAGGAAATATAAGATCAAGGGCAGGAAAGGGCTCTCGCGAATCTGGTCCCAAAGGGCAGCCTCTGAAGCCACATCCAAGCTAACCAGCAAAGCAGGGAGTCTGCTGGGACAGGCCAGTATTTTGCTGTCTTATTCCACCAGCATCACTGCCCCCCAGGTCAAGGTCTGAGGATCAGAATCAGAGCGTCTGCTCCCAGTCGTGACCATGTCTAGATGCAACCTAGTGACCCAGTGCCCTCGGTCACCACCCCGCTGCCTGAGCTCCACTCCTTGCCTTGGGCCCAGGACCTCAACCCTGGCCCCTCACACATCTCTGAGGCATCGTGGGGAAGAGACAACTACTCACATCCATAGAAAGCTCTGGAGAGGATCTGGTACTTCATATTGTCACACAGGAGCTTCAGTGGGGCTCTGCCAATAAGAACACATGAGATGTGAGGAGTGCAGGCTCCCAGCAGAGCAACCCAACCATGCTCCATGAGGTCCCACTCAGGAGCTGGCCTGGCAGGTGTCAAAGCATCAGCTGCCCTGCACCCCTGCTCAGCTCAGGATCTGCCAAAACATCCCAGAGCAGGAGCCCACCCTCACTTCACCCTGGATATAGCCCCTGCACAACTGCAGAGAGGCACCATGGTGCGGCCCTGCACCAAACTCCGCCGGGCTTCCCGCCGTGGCCCTGCGCTGCTCCATCCGCAGCTCCGAGCTCGCCATTAGAGCTACCTCTCGTGGCTGCAGCCGTTGGACGGGCCGCCGTCGGAGGAGCCGCTCTGGGAGCAGGAGGAGCAGGAGGACTTGCGGGTGCTCGGCTGCCACATGGGAGGCAGGCCACCCGCCTGCGTGTCCATCAGGTCCTGGGGCGCTGCGAGAGGGCAGAGAGGGGGAGCATCAGCCACTGCCTGGCACTGCCCCTGCAACCGCCCCCGGGAGGCCAGCGGAAAGGAGAGGTTCGATTAGTGAGCCCAGCGTCTTCCCAAGGAGACTCCATTAACCAGGCAGGACCCACGCCAGGTGATCACAGCAGCAGCACTGAGGAGCTCAGGAGAAAGGAAGGGAAGCAAAGAACGCTGATGAGAGAGCAGGAGAGCACCATCTGCTAATTATTTCCAGTGCCTTCAGCAAGCTCATCCCGAACCACTGAGTGCCAATTCAGGCAGAAAACCCAGCCCAGAGAGAGCCAAGGCAAGGGGCTGCGACAGGCTCCATCACAAAGAGAAGCAATAACCTGATGAAACTCTGACCCAGGAAGAATGGATCCCTGGCAGAAGAAAAGGCCCCATCTTTCAGACATCAGGGTCCCACAGGAGCCTCAGAGAAAGAGAGGAGCACCCTGGCCACAAAATAGGAAAGAAAAGAACTGATGGAGCAGCTGAGAGGGACAGCATGAGCAAGCAGCTCTTTATGTTGTCATTTGCTAAATCCCTGCTTAAACTCAGAAGGTCTATTGCAAAGGCCTCAGATTTTGCTTTTTAAACCCAGGTCAAGGTACTGACCTAACTACTGGGCCTCACTAGGATAGGGACTGACCTACAATGGCCCTTTAGTGTTGCACCTCCCTAGGACAGGGACATCACAAAGAAGGTGAACTATGGCATGCAGACTAAGATCAGGGAAGAATCATCCTATCTGTTCCTCACTAGAAATCAAAACATGGTGGAAACTGAAGCTTTCATCCAGGAGAGGGCCTGCTCCCTGTGAGGCTCAGCAGCTCGCCCTGCTTGTGATACTGAATAACTGCTGATACAGGCAAGAAGAGATGGGAATATTCTCACTGAAGCCTCTTCCCTCTCCCTCTGCGTGAGCAGGTGGCCACAGCTCTGTTACGGTCAGCAGTGACAGGGGACACCTTGCTGCAGGAATTGCCAAATGACAGCACAGGCAAGACGCTGTACAAACATGACCGAGAGCTGTATTACAGTGACGCCGAGCGGCCCCCAAAGCGGCTAGGGGAGGTCGGGACGCGGCGAGGAGGCTCAGAGACCATTTGGGGATCACCACCATCTTGCTTGAAGCTGGAGTCCTCGGGATCTTCCCTCTCCCAGAAGGGATGGAGATCGCAGAAGCAAGGAATGTAGGAAAATTACCATTAATGGTAACTGAAGAAGACACAGAGACAGGACAAAGGCACAAATGAATGGAGGGAAAAAACAATATGTAAAGAAGAAAGAGCTGATGCAGTTCTAGCTGCCTCCTGGGAACATCCACGGGAACCACACGGGCCTCTGACATCAGCTGAGGAAATTGAAACAATTCATTTAACAGAAAACTTGGCCTCCAGCATGGAATTTTATGGAGTAGATCAAAAGGAAGCTACAGAAAGGATCCTCACTATCAGCTATTTTAGCTTCAGTCAGATTTTTATCTGACTCACTTAATTGTGTTACTCAGCTAAAGGTGGGGGGAGACTAAGGATAATTTTTACTGATGTTATGAAGGAGCTGGAGGAGATATGAGGACCCTTACAGCCTCAAAAGCGTAGAAACAGATTTTTGATCAAATTTCATGCTTTTTAAAAGCACTCCAGCAGGTTTCTGTTGCACTCTTGGTTTCTCCTCTTCTAAAAACATCTACAGAGTTTCCAGCAGGATCGTTGTAAAAGTGTTCTTGGTATCCTAAGAGAGGAGACTGAGATGTACATTCAAACATATTATTCAGATCACTCAGAACTAGGTGTTAAGAGAGATTTCTGGTCTCCTTCCTTGCCCTGGGAGCTAAGGAGGGAAGATATGTGGCTCAAGCTCGGCAGTGCACAGAGAAGGGTGCTGCTACCACCTCTCTGTGCTACAGGAGCAAAGGAACAGAGCTGGATTTATTGGAGTGCTTCCCTATTTGGTCTGGTGATAGCAAGAGAAGATCAGACCTGGAGGCTGTAATGATGAAAGCCAATCCTCTTCACAGACACCTGCTTTCTTGAGGGAGAAGAAAGGTCCGAGAACATGACCAAAGTACCAACATTCATTGGTACTGAGTTATGTGTAAGAATTTTTTTCAACCATGTAAGTATTTGCATCCTATTCTACAGCTGCAGAAACAAAAGATTCAGTAGCAAGCAAAAGGTTAAAAAAAAAGTCCTTTAAAAAAAAAATAAAAGGCAGTTCTGCTATAAATAAAACTCTTCTCTGGAACAACTTCTCAGTAGAGCTTGTAATACCCCTGACCATGCTGGGTCTTGGTCTTGTCATACCCTCAGGGATAACCCACCCGAAACACCTACTGCCAACACACTTACCAAACTCAGTCTGTGTCCCTGGATAGATTATTCTGAAAACATAATCTGTGGCTTCGTCATCTTCTTTGTCGGACGCAGACTCGGAGGAGCCCTGGGGGCTTCGCTTCCTCAGCTTGGGAAACACCTTCCCCTAGGTGAATAAAACGGCTCTTCACAAAGCTGCCCCACGTCCCTCTTGCAGGGCAGTGTGGCAGCCACCTCATTCTCCAAGGTCCTGCCTGACCAAAGCACGTGCTGTCAGCCTGGGCTGATGTCTGCGTGTTTCCCGAGCAGGAGAAGTCTTTGGGCCAACCTTTTGCTTATGCTAGAGTCAATAACCCTGGTTATACACACAGCTGCTATAATCCATGTAGCACAGATGACAATAATCCATAATCCATGACGAGGTCCATTGGACCTAAACCTAATACCCCTTGTGGAGAGGCAGCACTCCATACCTCCTCCCTCATCACTGGTGTGGAGACCCCGCTCTTCTCCTAAGGCCAAGCAATCACAAGCAAAAGGCTTGGGACTAGCCCAGAAGCTCAAGGGTAGGTAACCCGAGTGCCATAGTTCATGCCTGTCTTTCTTCCCACTTTGGAGGGTTTGTCATTTAAAATACAGCACCAATAACACTATGCAGAGGGTCCTCCCCTTCAGATCTGCTCTGAGAGCCCATGACACCGTGTCCCCAGGAATAAGTCCTGTCCCAGGTGCCTACCTTTCCCCGCTGCGACCACAGGGGTGGATCCAACTGCCCATGGGGGAGGAGGCCGTTCTCCAGGCAGGACAGGAACTGCAGCAAGTGTCCCCCTTTGGGGAACCTCAGCGGAGGCCGCTGAATCCCATCCTGGCTCACCAAGACGACAGTCCCACCACTGTCTACTATTAGCAACAGCAGAGAAGACAGACACACAAGTGAGGGAAACAATAGCAGCCAGAAATGCAGAGGAAAACTGTCTTTCTGGCATTCAAAGCACCAGGATTTTGATGTTTTGAACTTGGCGCTAAAGACACTTGCCCTGGAGTTGAATGAAAGCATTTAGAGAAGAGCACATCCCCAAAATATGATGCAAATGTCAGGGTGATAAAAGGGGCACACAGCACCATCCAGTCCAGCAGCCCTCCACACTCCGCCCTTACCTTGCTGGTGGCAGTGCAAATAGACGATTTCCTCCAGGCGAATGGTCATGGCATAATCCCAGTACACGCTGCAACAGAAAGAGAAGTCCTGAGCTTGACGGATGCAAGAAGCTCTACTTCACATCTGCCCCAGATCCTGCCCCAGCTATCCTAATACCTTGGAAAGGCAAAGAAAGGATGTGGCCCCAGCATCAGTGGGAGTAGCACAAGGGAGACTGAGTCAGTTAACATCCACCCCGAACAGCTACATCCCCTTTCTGCTCCATCTCCATCAGGGCTGCTCTAGTCCCACCTGCCTGAGGCTGCTCCTCTGCCCTTGCATCTCCATTGTGCAGCAGGAGCGAGGTGACCGTGCATCCTGGAGCCTGGGGAGCTCAGCACTCTGCTCCAGGCGCCCAGGGAGCGCCTCCTGCGGTGCCAGGAGCCCCGGGAAGCTGGTACAAGCAGCTCAGGAGGTCCAAGAGGACATGCAGTGCAGCCCGAGCCTGGGCTGCTGCTCTGGTGAGCTCCTTTATCCAAGGTACAGGGAATAAACTCTAACAACTGGTGGTTTTTCCAGACCTTGGAACAAATTTGCCTCTGTTCGCTTCTGCTTCTGCACAGCACACACGGCAGAGGGCACAGAGACCCCAGGAGGAAGCTCAGCAACAGGACTGCTCTGCGAGAGCGTCAGCATTTAATAACATCCTATTCCATCGGAAAAAAAAATCCAGATCCTAAGAATCAATATATGGTACTCTGCAAAAATAGTGCTTAAAATATAGGCATTAAAAACAGCTCATAGAGAGGGTTTAATATGCGGAGGAGTGTGTAAGAGTCACTCCACAGAAGACATATACTCACTTTGTCATCTGGCTCCTCTTTTCTTTGGTCACATCTTGACACTGGGAAATTTTAGAGCTTAGGCTGATGCCCAAGCCAAGAATTCAGAAAGGAGCATAGAGATGGAAATAGCAAATTGAGGGTGAAGGTACCCATTATATGGTACCCCAGGAGCCAGAAGTAAAGAGAAGATGAAAAGAACACAGAAAAACAAAATCCAAAAACTACAATTGAGAATAAACAAGCTGAAAACAAGCTTTGCTGAAGACTTCTTTCTCCAGACCAAAGAAACATACTATGTCCTAAATGCTCCAGCTTTCCTGGAGCATCTACTAGGAGAAAGAGAATTTCCTTTTGTTGTGTTTTGTTTTTCAGGCAAATTGGTGCCTGGCATGATTCAGTAGCTGCTAAAAAATTGCTGTTGTCAAGAGAAGTGCCACCAGCACAGATGCCAATCCCAGATGCAGGGGCTCTGCAGTGCACACTATCGAGTAAGCTTCTCCTAAGTAGATTTCAGCCCTACTAGAGGAAAAAAAAATCCTGGGACTCCATTAAATCCGAAGGACTTTGAATACCTCTGCGAAAGATCAGCTGCAGAGTGCACTGATAAACAGCAGTCTGAAACGGCACACACTGCTACTGAGGTACAGCTATTTGGGAGCTGCTCATGTCTCCTCTCTCTGCAGATGCTCCTTCCCTTTTTACATGCTCTTTGGTTCCCCAGACTAACCAGGGATAACAAATACAGATGTGTGCTGCACATCTCCCCAGGAAATCACTGGGGACAATAAAGCAACCAGCATTGCAGCTTGCAGAATAAGCACCCTCCCCAGCTCATCTCTGCCATCACCATGGGCCTCCTCCTTCCCTCTCCCACCCTCGTTACAAACTCCAGGAGTATCTTTCCACTCCGCAACGTGAGTGGAAAAACCTCATGGAGGGCAGCAAGTGGCAGATCCAAGCTCTGATCCTCCAGGGCATCCGCTCCCTCTCTGCCCCACGTTAGCTCGCCCTTAGAGCCAGTCACCTCTTCTCATAGTCCAGATCCCCCACGGAGCCGTTCATCAGCTGATTGGGAGTCCACTTCAGTGCCATGATGTCGGCAGCCTGGTGAAGCGACAGGTATCCCGGGATTGCTTCCATGTCGTCGCGCTTTGGAAAGGTAACACAGGGAAGGCATGAGCTGGGGCGAGCAGCCTGGAGGGTGCAGGAGCGTGCAGGGCCCCGGGGGGCACCCCACGCTGCCCAAGGCTGCCCCACGCCCTGGAGCAGAGCCTTGGGCTGTAAGGGGGCCCTGCTGCTGCCTGCAGCCCATCTGCTCATTGCTAGTGAGCAACCTGCAGCAAAACTTCCCCACGGAGCTAGCAGGAGACCTTGCTGGCCTGGCAGGAGGCCAGGAGCAGCTGCCTAGCTGAGACAAACCATCAGCAGCTCTGGGTAAGTGGTTTTGCTTTATTTGATTACAGTCAGCAGAAGAGGAACTCTGTCCATATTCAGGCGGAAGCAGAGATCTTCCATTCCACCAGGAAGATCCGTATTGCCAGGACCTCAGCAAATGCATTCCAGCTGCTGCCCTCACAGACTGAAAATGAGCTTGTCCCCATCTCCATCCAAGAGCACCCTGGGACAGAACTACCTGTAGGGCAGCAGAGCAGGAATGCAAAGCCCAGACACCGCATCAGGTACTCACTGGCTGCACCAGGACGTTGTTTTTGCCGTAGAGGAGCGTAGCGCGGGAGTTCTGGTGCAGGGACTCCACGTAGTCCCTGGCAGATAGGGATGGTCGGTCATCCATACTGCCGCTCGAGTGCCTTTTCTGAATCTGGAAGAGATCAGCTGTGAATGCGAGTTGAGAACACACATCTCCTGCTTTAAAAAAAGCCTATCCTGAAAGCTTATTCCTTCCCTCAGCTACCCACTGAAGCAATGCACTCTTCGTGCCCTCCAAGAGGATTCTTGGCTGTAGCCAAGCTCAACTCCGTAGTCTCAAAAGCCCCGGGACTGCACTTGTTTGCAGTAAGCAGAATAAGCTTCAACTGCCTTCACTTTCAGATCACATATGCTGCTCCCAAAGAGCTGACGCCAGGATGTCCTACTGCTCCAGCAAGCCTGCGCTCCCCATAGCCTGTGCTTTCACCTGTGCCACCTTGGAGACTTCAAGTAACTGCACATTTCTACCTCTGCTCCTCAGAGGGCTTCAGAGCTCTCTCCAGAGAGATGGAGTCCTAGCCCCGGCCCAGGAGGAGCGCGGGGCAGGCTGCCCCCGCCGGTCGCTGCCCGCACTCACACAGAGCGCAGGGCGCTTGGTCGGGGAGTCCTGGCGACAGTGCGAGCTGTGGATCCGGTGCCTCTGAACGAGCTCGTCGGCCGAGGGATCTGTCCAGAAGTGATCGGCCGTCTTCATCTTGGTGTACTCCAGCGCGCAGGGCCCCACTGCAGGGGAAGGAAGCGGCAGACAAGGTGAGATCTAGGAAGCCATCAGCACAACACTTCTCCAGGACACACAGAGCCCAGTGTCCCAGAGCAGGGGTGGTGGGATGGCAAGGAGCCAGCTCCAGGCTCAGGACATATTGCTGCCTATGTAAGAGCAGCCAAGACACGGCGATACTCAGTGGCCCGGCAGTGAGCAGCCAGCCAGCCCATTACACGAGTAGCCATACGCACGCAGAGCCCCGCATTACAGCTCTTTACTGCTCTGCACATCCAGGCTTCAGTGCTGGTTGCTGCCTGTCAGGATTCCTGAAGCCCGGATCCTCCCATCAGCAGCCGTCTGTGCTCTTGCTACAACCCCACGCAGCTCCAGGAGCTGGCCCAGGACTACGTCCTCTAGAGGTCTCACTGAACATCATGGATTTGGGAATACAGGTTTGGAAAGACAACTATGAAAGTTGGGTAAGAGGAAAGTGTTACCCAGTAAAGATGCCAGAATCGGCCCATCCACGGGATCCATCAGGAGAGCTTCTTTCTCATAGTACTTACTAGAAGAAATAAAAGAGAGAGAACACTGCAGCATTTCAGCCCCCTGGGAGTGCAGAGAGATAGAGACAGCGCTTTGAAACCACAAAAATGCCCTTTTCTGCATCCCCCCTTGCTGAGGGGACAAGCAGCCTATTACAGGCCGTTCCTGCCAGCCATGCAGGTGCTGGGGAACAAGCCTCCTGCCCTGCAAGAACCACCATCACTTGAGAAAACCTCCTGAGGGCTGCAGACAAAACCTCCCCGGGAGAGGACACCCGGACATGCCATCTCTAAAAGCTGGGGAAAGACAAGGACAGTGCAAATGTGGAGCACTCGGCCACAGGCAGAACAAGCCTGTCTTTATTTTAGGAGTGGACTTCACCCTCCAGCGCTGCTCCAGCAGCAGGGATCAGCTGGAGGCCTGTCCAGAGGACAGCACGACGCAGCTGGGCTGTCCCACCCGGGCACCCCCACGGCCCCCCTGGCTGCAGCTCAGCCAGCAGCTCCTCGGGGAGATGCAGGCTCTGGGGATGCTCCTGGGAGCGGCTGCCAGGAGCAAAGGGGCGGCCCACGCCAGCACTCACCTGCTGTTCTCGACCAAGTAATGCACGATTTTATCCAAGACCTTGTCGAAGAGGGCTGTGCGGATCCAGAGGTGCTTGATGGCTTGAGGAGACAGGTTGGGCAGCTTGGGCACTTTGCGCACGTTCTCCGGGACGCCCGGGACTTGGTTTCGTCTTTAGAGGCACAAGGCAGAAGAGGAGATCAGCACTGAGCACCGCAGGGTCCTCACGCACCTCGTGGGGCACCCACGCAGGCTCCCGGTGGTGCTGACTGCCCTGCCCAGGGAACCGCGTGCATGGGGACGGTTCAGGGACTGCTCCCTCCAGTCACTCCGCTCCCTGCCCCCCAAGGCCCAAATCGACATTTGAAAAGGGACTTCACTAAACCAATTTCCAACTATACAAGTGTCCAGATGAACTCTGGCTCACTGGAGTTCTCAGACCTGCAGACCTTTCCCCTGGTGCCTGAAGATAGGAATCTGTAAACAATGCAGCTTATCTTAGGCCAGCTTAAACATTCCTGCCCCCAGGTAGTGCTTCATGCCTCTCCCTGGTACCCGTCCAAGGATGAATAAGCCACTCTCCAGCAGCAGCTGAATAACTGCAGGTTAAAGCCCTGTACATTGAGAAGAACCAAATTTGCCTCCAGTTGACTTATTGATCCACAAAGTGTGACAGCTCAGGAGCAAGCATGCTAAGCAGGAAGGGGACTGAGGCACAGTAAACAGCTGGCGCTGCTTCCTGCTCACTCAGGACACCAACAGCCCAAACCTGGACTCTGCTTCGCCAAAAGAGCAAGCCCCCCAACCCATGGAGCCTCAGGTTGACCCTGCAACCACCCCACGGCAAACTACAAGCGGAGGCAGGAATGCAGGTGCCTTACGCGTTCTCAATAAGCTGCTCCAGGTCTTGCACCTTCTTGCAAAGCTCCTCTGCCAGAGGAAAGCTCTTGCCCACCTTCATGAACAGAGCCGCTATCTTGTTACTGCGCAGGAATCCAGCCGCCCGCCGCTTCAGCCCATGCAGGACACAGGCCTCGACCGCAGCTGCAAGAGGAGAGAGCAGCGCTGCAGGAGCCCCCGCGCCAGCCGCGCCAGGATCTTGCTCCAGGGCTACGGTGCTTCCCAGGAGAAACCGACCCGGGCTCTAAACCCTGCCTAACCAGACAGCAAGGTACCCAGATGTCATCTGACCCTAAGCAACAGGTCGTTCAGCCTTTCAGCTTTGCAAAACAGAAGATGACACATTGAGCCTGTTGCTACTAGAAATTTGTCTAGTCTGAATAAGAGCAATAGTTTAATGCACAGGAACATGAACCGTGGGTATGCCAGGACATAAGCATTTTGGAGGAAAGTTAATGGCTTGGTGAATCAGGTGCAGCATTTCCATGAAGGCACTGGAAGGGACTAGTCAGCTAGACCAGTCCCTCTTGGACTCGCATTGTCTGAGGTGCCAACAACCTGACGGGACCTTGGAAGCTGGCAATGAAAGGGGAAGGAGCTGCTTCCAGACGGGAGCTGCCCTCGGGGGAGCCAGGGCCGCCCGCTCTGCTCCCTGCCAAACAGGCCGGGCAAGGACGGCAGCCCCTGGGGCGCAGCACTGTGAGAACGCCAGCATCCAGCTCCACAAGACAACACCCTGAACGCAAACAAAGCCGGGCCTGCGTGGGGACAGGTGACACCCCAGGGCCTGCCGAGCACTCGTGCAGGGCATCGCTGCCGTTAGTTTCTTTCTGCACCGGGGAGCTGCCCAAACCACGGCAATTAGAGCGCAGCGGCAGACAGGCTGCAGCTGTGGACGCCCAGGGCCAGGCAAAACTGCTGGGGCATCATTAAGGGATGAGAAAGAGCCAGCAAGTCCTTTGTGCCTGGATGCCTCAGCTCCGTGTCACAGGCGGCTATAAATAATTCCAGGCTGCGAGGCCTCGTGCTGCACAGCAAAACAGCATGAGTCACACCTGGAGCGCTGTTCTGCTCTTTCGATGCCGCTCTGCCCACGGCGAGCAGAGATGCAGACCGGGGCCACAGGCTCGAACGTCTTTTACCCGGGGCGCTGGAGGGAAAGGCAGGGGCCCTTCTGCTCCCCAAAGCAGCCAAAGGGGACCCCACGGCTGCCTTCCTTTCCTCTTTAATGCATGTTAAAGCTCTGTGGATGCTGCAGTCTCAGTGGGTGCTGCCAGCACTACAGGAGTGTCCTCAGAGCAGCTTCCTCAGGAGCCAGCTCCCATGCAGCGAGGTGGCCCTGGCGTGTGCGGCCGCCCCGCGCAGCGCCCGCGTGCACGGAGGCAGCGTGCTGCGGAGGCTCGGCCGCGCTGCGGCCTCCACCGCTCACCTGGAGGCTGCAGCTCCGCATGCAGGAGAGCAGCGTTAGCACTGTCGGCATCTGTCAAACTGCCAGCCCTGGGCCTGCGCAAGAGCCAGCAGGGAAATCTCTGCCCTCGGGCAGGGTCAAAACTCAGGTGAAGGTGGTCCCGAACTATCCGATCTGCCCTTGAAACCGGCCTTGCCTAGCGGGGGACTGGGCCAGACACCTCCCAAGGCCACCTCCAGCTCCAGTTATTCCATGACTATAAGTCACTGCAGCCTTTAACAGCTGCTGTCCTTGGCAGCCTGAGCTGCAAGGCCGAGCGGGAAGACACTGGAGTTTTCCATCCTCAGAAAGCTTTGGGGTTTGCCCTTTGAGGAAGATTGCTCAGCCTAGGACCCCGCTTCCAAAATACATTCCCACCTCAAACGCTGGGCGCAAGAGCACTGAGCAGATGCCCAGAGCAGCGGAGGCTGCCTGTGCGTGCCTGGTCTCCCTCCGGGCAGGTGGCAGTCTGGGCCCCTCTGCTTGCTCAAGAACCTGCTTCACCCAGGGCATTAATGTGCTGAAGACAAGCACTTACTTTCCCGTTGGAAGAGATGACTGTGAAACTTCAGTGAAAGGCCAAAACAATAGAAACAATCTGATTTTGTCACCTTGGTTACAAAGTCTCCCCTGATGATCAGCAAAAGCAGCTTAAGAGAACAGAGAGATTCTGTTCTCATGTGTCAGAGGAGGGACGGGGAGTCGACGTGCTGGGCTATTAGCACAGCTGGCAGAAGACAGGCCCTAAACCAGCATGGTATCTGAGCAGATCCGCCATGAGCCCAGCATCACAGCAGTTAGTCCTGGCTTTCCTGCATTCACCCAACCTGGAGACTCCTTTCCATAAACTCCCATTCTATAGCAGCAAGTAAATATTTAGACTTAACAAATTCCTGCTGAACTAATTCTCAAGAGGATTAAAGAAAGATCATTTTCAGTGTTGCTGAAGTGATGGTGCACATTGCCAATGTCCTTCCCTCTTCCAGCACAACTCTAAGCACAGAGCAAAGGCCTTGGGGACTGGTTTGCAGCCAGCACAACCCCGGTGCCACTCTGAGCACTGCGGCCCAGGAAGGCAGTGTCCCTCCTCCACAGGACACCACGGGAGGGCTGCAAGAGCCCAACACCACAGGAGTGCTGCAGACCCCGGCGGTGCGAAGCCAACTGTCCTGCGGCCCGGGACTCACCGCAGAAGGAGATGATGTGGCTGCTGTCCTCGTGCACGAACTTCCTCGTCACGGCTTCCTCCATGATCTGCTTCACCTGCCGGAGAGGCCCGAGTTAGAGAAGACATCAAACGTCACCCACAAGCCAGAGGCCTGTGGCAGGGGCCACGCGCAGGGTGCCCGCGCCGCGGGAAGGAGCGTGGGGTGGGCGCACGGAGCCCCCGGCCCTGCGCGGGAGCCTCTTCCACCGCCCCTGCTCCAGCAGCCTCCAGCGGCGCGAGCTCCCTGGGGGCAGCACGGGCTATTCCAAGGAGTTCAAACAACAACAACGAGAGAAGCAAATGTTTTGCTTGAGAAACTTCAGGAGACACTGGACAGAGTATTGACTGCAGGAATCAACAGTAGATAAAAGGCACCTAAATCGAGGCCACTAAATCTTATTTAATGCTATTATAGTGGTTTTATTCTCCTTCATTTTATGAGGATTTGTCAAATTTCACAGCACACAGCCATCCCAAACAGCCCTGACCTCTTGCTAATGCCCACGTCAGCACCACCTGCTCACCAAATGCGAGCAGGAGTGTTATCTGCATAGCAATGCCGCCAGCACTGCCCTCCCAGCCACTGAGTCTAGATCACTTGAGACACATTCTTGGCACTCATTTCTGTTCTCTTAATCAAAAAGAAACTGTCATATCAGGGCATGGTAAGGGGAAGAAAATAAGTTGGAACCCACACAAAATAGGATTATGATTTTTACAGGCACAGGAAGGGATGTCAGGAGGGAAGGCACCATCCTGCAGCCAGACGGCTCCCTCCATACCCCACAGCATGCCGGCCAAGCCCTGCCAGGCCCCAGCAGCGGCCACGGCATCTTCCGTCCTCGTTTGTCCCCAACGTGTCCCCGCTGCGAGCACCACAGCCTGTCCACAGAGCCCGCCCGGCCTCCCCACGCTCACCCTCCCTGCTCCCGCCGAAATCAGCACGAGTCCAGCTGCACGAGCAGCCCCTGAACACTGACACTCCTAAACAGCATTTCCTTTTAAATGCTGACCTGCCAGCATGCCCCATTGCATCTTGCAGTGCCTCTAAAATGTCCTGCTTCTCATGCTCTGGATTCAGAAAAGGAGGGGAGAGACCTTTAACAGCATCATTTGGAGAGCTAGACTCCTCTGGAAGCTACAACCAGGGTCAGTTACGCACAGCTGACACCTTAGTTAAAGAAACCCTTTTCCAAATATGGATTAAGCAAAAGTCACCCCTAAACCCAACGAGTCCCTGCGGGTGTCCAAGCAGACAGGTCAGCTCTGCTCCAGCATGTGCAGTGACTCACGGAGGCTGCTCTCGCACCTCGGAGGGAGCAGGGCTCACACAGCGACTTCACCCGTGTGCCCAGCAGCGCCGATGAGCTGATGTGAGTCAGGAAATTGCAGCAGGGAACGTAATTGAGATGTGCAGCGAACATGTTCTGGTCTGCTTAAATTGGAGCGGGGGTGAGAACTGCATCTGTGCACGCAGCGGGGCCCAGGGAGATCAAGGCTGGGATGCTGGGACCGTGACACGGCAGCGCCCACGGTCCTGCCACGTCCCAGGGAACAGGGAGCCCCTCAAATCGCTTCTGGCCACATGCACTGGGGGCTGCCCAGCAGCTGCCACCCCCAGCATCCTGCCCCGTAATGCTCCCTGCCAGGGGGGCAAGCACAGATCCGTAGCCGTGTTCCGGGGGCCCCTTCGGGCAGCCCCCACGCGGCTCTGCCCGCAGCCCAGCACCGGCACTGTGCTGCCCGCCGCTCAGCACCTCGCCACAGGGCCAGGTCCGCACCCGAGCTCCAAGGCTTCCACCGTGTCTCATCTGAAGCTTCAATAAAGCAGAGGGAACACCGTGAAACGGGGACAGGGCCAGCACACGTGACAGCAGCCGGGCAGGAGGCCCTCTCATTTGCTGCACTGTGCCCAGGCACCTCTTTGCCCTTCGCTGCGCTGCAGTTAGACACGGGAAGAAAGCTACAGCACAGCCTCTCACCCGCCAGGAACCAGCGCCCAGCACTTGCTGCAACAGATTTCTTCCTCTTGCCGAGTCCAATAGAAGTTCCCCACAATGAAGTGTCACTCCTTTCTTTGGAGACACGAGACAACCCAAGAATATCCCTGAACATTCCCCGGACTGTTCTTATCCTGGTTTCACCACTCAGCAGTGCTTCTGCTCAGCCCCAGGCTGCTGCTGCCCTCACCTTCTTGGTGTGCCTCATTTGTCACAGGGCCCTGGGCATCTCGCACATACTGAGCTGATCTATTAGAAAATGATTAACCCACAGAGAGATAAAATGTGCTTTCTTGGCAAGGCTGGTCTGCTCTCAGCGCCAGGGGCCTGTTCCTGCCTCCGTTCTCCTCCGTGCAGCTCAGGGGACTCCGCTGATCACAGGGACAGGCAGGTAACTGTGCAAGGTGGTTCCTAAAACCCCTCCAAGAAAGAAAAGAGTGGGGATTTTTCGACTCCAAACAGTTCTGTGGATCTGGAGCTTCTTCAAGAACGTTGTGACTAGGAACCATCGCAGGGAACTGCAGCTTCTCTGTGAATCACCCAAATGTGAAAATCAACAACCCGTATTTAAATATATGTATATATATATATATACACACACACACACACGGGAACAAACGCACCCAGTCTGTTACCATCTTCTGACTAAACTTGAAGCACATTCAAATTGAAATGTTCAATTCAAACACTTTCCCCCAGTGTCTGCAGAGGCACCGGGAGCCACTCGCCCCTCGGTGCCGCTGTGGCACCCAGGCCCCCGCCGGCTGCCCCGGCTCCACGACGCACAGCAGATGTTTACTCAGCGCCTCTAGAACAGCCAGCACAACAGGAGGCTGCTCTGACCCGGCATTTGGTGCCAACGTAGGAGAAATAACCTGCATTCACAAGGAAACCTTCCAAGAGATGCAGTTTAGTGGAAAATTACCCATTAAAAGAAGAAGAAAAGCACCATATTGACTGAGCTTATCAAGCTAAACAGCATACATCAAAGATATTTAAAGCAGCAGAAGTGGAAAGGGCATCATACCAAGGGCACTCACCTGGCAAATGAGGAGCTAGAAGGAGAGCAGCTAAACCATCAGCAGGGAGTTCAGACCACAGGGGCCTGCACAGACAGATTCAGTTTTGTAGCAGAAAACAAGGGTTGTGCAGAAAAGGTTCTCAAAATCTTTGGGTGACTGCAGCGGGTGCCCCCAGGGGGGGATGAGTCTGTCGGGGTCCGGAGCACTGGGCAGAGCGGGGCAGAGCCCTCCCGGTGCAGGGCAGAGCCCTCCAGCGCGACGCTGCGCTCTGCGTTTAGCACCAGTTCTCATGCTGCAGCCAGAGGAATCACAAAAAGCTTTCCTCAAATGAAGCTGCCCACTCTTCCGATAAGCTCAGCCTGGGGAAAATGAGATGTTTACTCCTTTATTAGAAAGGAAATTAAAACAGTGACTAATAATTCTAGCTGTAGGTAAACTCAAGAGGGAGTATTACAAACTATGTGACAAGAGGGCAACACTTGCCCTTCCCGAGCTGCAAGCACGGGGCTGGCTGCGCGCCGGGGCATCCCTGCACCCCAGCACGGCACACACACAACAGCCCCAATCCTGCTCCCAACCCGCTGCGCAAGGCAGGCTTGTCTGCACACACTTTGGCGGATCTCACAGCAAGACACAGGCTGCCACACAGACAAATCTGATTTGTAAGGAAATTCTGTTCTTCCCTCCTTGCCCTAGCTCCAGAACAGCTTTACCTTCTGCACAGGGCTATATGCAAATCTCCCTATGCAGTAACTTATATTGAACACAGCAGTGGCTGCCCAAGGGACTCGGAGGGAAACAGTCCCTTTTCTTTGCCCTGTGCATGCACGATCTCTCAGGAGAGGAGAACTAGCAGTCGTCAAATCCCATGTGTTTTATGCCTCCCAGCGCTCACCTTTCTGAGCCCAAGGAGTCAGAGCTCTCTCCTAAAAGCTCCCAGGGATCTGCTGCACCCCCACGTTCAGGGTCACCCATTCCCGTAACCCAGTTCCCGACTGGTCCCAGTCCCAGCTGTCGCTTCCCCGGGTGGAGCAAGTCAACTATTACAGCAGTTCCAGTAAGAGCCAAGGGGCAGCCAGCGGGAGCGAACCAGCAACTCGCCATTTAATTAGTCTAAGGCAATATTTACCCACAACTCTTTTCATCTGGCTGGATTTTTCCATCCAATTTGCTATACAATCTGTCCTCTAGATTATAAAGTGATGATGTTTACACTCACAATTTCCTTTGCCATCCCTCTCGCAAAGCCCTTTACTGGTTATCAAGGCATTTGTATTGAAGCACGCTATCTCCCATATGCTTGGTCATGCTCTTAACTCTGCTGAGCTGTTCGTGGCCGGGCAGGTGCGAACAGAGCGGGCCAGAACAGGCGGCCTCGGGCACGGGGACGCGCTGCAGCTCACACATCGCCACGCGGGACACGGGGCCGGGTCTCCCTTTGCACGGCCCTGCTCTGCACAGCCGCAGGGGTTTGGGAGCGGGGCCACTTGCACGAGGAGCTTGTGCTGCACGGATGGAGCTTCCTGAGCTGAGGAGCCGTCCTGGCAGGGCTGGCATCATTTCTCCTTCACAACAGGGACAAGGAAATCTAGAAGTTCTTTGGGAAGAAATATTGGCCCAAACACTAAATGGAAGAGAAAACGCTTCAGTAAATATCCGTGAATTGGCTCCCTCGTCCCCATCTCACAAAATCATAGTCTAATTTCTAAGCAAACTAGGTGCAGTTTTGGAAGTATCTTCACAATTTCAAAGGTCAAATCTCTCCAGAAACAAACCACAGATAAAAAGAAGTACTAAGTTTACATATAGTCCCTTGATTCTTATGGCTGATGTCTGCAATAACCACATTTCAAATAAACTCAGAGAGATATCCCCTGTCCAGGCGTGCACCCTTCTGTACCACCCCTGTGCTCCTCTGGGCACATTCTGTTCAGAGGTTCCACGTAGCTTTTCTTTTAAAAAAGTAACTGTCAGAAAGAGAGGTAGAGCTAAAAACTCCATCTCAGAGTCACCGATACAGAAACGGCCGGCACTGGGGCCAGCAGTGACCTGCAGGCACCTGCTGACCAGCGAGACGGATCCTGCTCTTCATCTCTCCCGATGTCCCGGGTTGGCACATCTCACCTGCCGCAGCGCCCAGATGCTCTGCTCAGCGCAGGGGTCCCCAGGTGGGAACAAATCCATCGGCCCCCATGGAATCGGTGTCCCTGGCCACGAGACGGACACGTCGCCCTCGCAGCTCGGGGCAGAACCGGCGGCATGGGGACGGCTCCAAAGCCACCAGCCTCCTACACAGACTTGCACTTAACGCTGCTTGGCAGCTCCACATCGCTGCTGCCACAGAAACATTGATTGCAATCCTGCTGACGGAGACCTTTGGCTTTTCTAGAAGTCTTGTTAAATTATTTATCAACACTTGCTAAATAAAATATAACATATCCAGCAGCTGGGCTATCGTTCACGTGTTACACAGGGGATTCTCAGGCCTGCCAGCAAAGCTCACACAGGAGCCACATGTACTCAAAGCTGGAGCGCAGGTGGTTTTATAGAGGATGTGGAGGAGATGTTACTGTGTATAATATCCTTCTGATTTAAAAATTCTGAATATTTGGACGGTTTGCTAGAAAATAAAAGCACATTAAGTTGGAGTCAGCAACCCAACACTGTACTCTGGGGGAGAATAAAATCGGAATCAATTGTATTTGCAGACAGAATTTTGCACCAGATTGCCTGCAACTGCCCCCTTTCAGAGGGCATCGACTTTTGACCCAAAAATCCATACCTGGTGCACAAATTCAAGATTATTGCATATGCTGCAGCAGGTTCTATTGCCACTTCATTTGTCAAATGCAAATTTCCATGCCCGTCTCTTGGCACTCCTGGTGCAGCTATCCATCCACAGGATGTTCAAGGCAGACACAGCAATTCTGCAGGAAAAACTTCACTGCTATTTCTGTTTCCCATGCCCCACATGAAAGCTTTATTCTGCCTCGTTCTGCACCCATCAAACCACAAGCTTCTGTCTTCTGACATGCCAAACATTACACTGGCAGGTATTTTGGATTTCATCACCAGCATGGCAAAGACTGACATTATTTGCACTGCAACCAAGTGCAACTTCCAGGCCTGTCTTGCTCTAAGTAATGCCTCTGTGAAAAGATTGGTATTTCTGGAATTTCTATGGCAACAGCTATGATGCCACAAAGCCAACAGGGTGATATTTTGGTATCCTAGAAAAGGGAATGGGTAGGTAGGAAGGAGCCTTCTCTGCAATACACATCTCATCCCCATGAGCATGAGGTGGCAGAATAAAAAGAAAGAAACATGAAACCTGTTGAGGGTATGAAAGACCTTGTCAGGGTTGGCCAGAGCATGAGAGCCCCTCTGCACACCCGTGCTTTTATCTTCAAAAGGAGAGAAAATGTCCCTGGTGATTAGAAAAACTCAGTTCAGGCAGAGATCAATGCAGACAGTCCAGAACCGCTGTATTAAAGCCTTCCCTTTAGTTTTGATACAGGAATATTTTTGAAAGGCTGATTGGGTGCTTGAGAGACATCAGAAGGTCCTTTGCAAACAGTAACTTCCATTACAAACCTACAGCGTATCAGCCTCATCTTCATTTTGTCTGAACAGTTTTGACAGCTACATAAAGGCCTTTTTTTAACCTGGCCTTGAAAACATTTACAGCCATCAACATTCATTTTTCAGGACATCCAAATAATGTTAAATTAATTTACAATTTTCTCCCGATCCAAATGAGGTAGCTGGCAGAGGCACCTGCAGGCTGATATTTTATAACTGCAGCCATAAATACACGCTTCAGAAACGCGCAGCCAGGTTGCCAAAACATCGCTTTTACAGGGCATTTGCTGAAGTGCAACTTAGACGATGTGGCCGGGGAGCAGGGCACCTCATTTAAAGTGCAGAGGGGCTGCCTGGTGCCCCCGTGATCCACAGGGCATTAGTGACTAGCAGTGCAGCGACCCCTCCAAGCTATTAAGAAAGGGGCAGGGACTCTCATGCAGACAGGTCTCCACGGGATGGCAGCAGGGGAGCAGGCTCTGCTCAGTCAACAACTGCCTTCGATGAACATATTAAACATAGGCACATCAAATATTTATTTTAAAAAACACCTTAAAGCTATTAGCTGAGCAGCAAGTTAAATAAGAACTAAGTTTTAACAGAGAAATGAGCAAGACAACTGTAACTTGCAGATTTCATGTGAGTATTTGAAGTGCTGCAACCTTCCAGACAGCTGATTTTTCAGACACAGTGTGGTACAGCCTGCACTTCAAGGGCAGCATCAGCTTTTCCACCCATTCTTGTATGCAGAGCAATTACCTAGAAGCAATCAAATACATATCACCAGCTTCTCCTCTATTAACAATGAAGGTGCAAAAAGGGGAAAAGTATAAGTTGCAAAAAAAAAAATCTTGATTTGAAAACCCGACACCCTTTTTAACCTGGACATTTCAGGGGATTGCTTTTTTGTTCTTAAATAAGCCTTGTATAATTTGATTAAAAAAAAAAAAAAAGAATTGGTTCTGTCTTTTCCACAACAACATAAACCAGGATTTCTCAGAAAGTCAGGCAGCTGCTTCTGCCATTACAGCCTGCTGACAAATAGTCAGTTTTGCAGCTTCCAGGATTAGTTTGATTTATTTTAACCACACGACTAAACACAAAGACGGCGATGGTGACAGCACGACTCATTTCAGATTGAATGTCTACTGCAGAGCAAGACTCCTTAAAAATTAAAATTCATTAACCATGGCAACAACAGAAGACTGAAGTCCATTTGCCTGTTGCTCTGGGTAGTTGCCTTGGATATTTTTTTCCCCTTTATTGTTTATTTACCTTTTCTCATCAGCCCTTGTCTGCACACAGTGCAGCAGCTCCTCAGGTATTGCGGTGGGCGCAGACGTGGCCCAGCCGCTCCGCAGGACCCGCAGCTCTCCAGACCCACTGCACCCACCTGCGGATCCCACCGCATCGCACGGAGCCGCAGCTAAACCCCCCGAGCAGAGAAAGCCTCACAGCAAACCAGCCACGGGCTACCCAAGGAATGCTTCAAGCTGAAGTCAGGAGAGCAAGAAACAACGCAGAAATGCAACTAAAATGGCCCTGGTGAGCAAAGAGCAACAGACAAGAAAATGGACAGACAACTCCCTATTTCAGCGATGTTGCTAGATAATTAACTATATAATCTGTGAGCTCGTGTTTCCTCAACTATTTTCATTCTAACAAAGAAAAATATAGACAGAAAATAGCACCGGGAATGAGTTTGACGTGGAAGTCAAGTGACTGCCCTGCTGAAGCAGGGTCCCTCTGTCCGACCCCCCTGTGCTCGGCTGGCAGCAGTCAGTGGCAGCGATGAACCACCACGTCCCCGAGGTGCTGAGGAGCCCGCGGGGTTCTGGTCACGCCGCTGATGTAAAACCTCCGCTCCGCACGCTAGCTAAAGGGCTGCTGGAGAGACAGATCCCCCGCTGTCACACGCTGGTGTCACGAGCCTGCGGTGGGTGGGCTGGTGGCATTTCACTAACGTGGAAAGCCTTTTCACAAAGCCCACCTCTTTCCTTCAATACACACTTCATTTTCACTAGGCTCTGCCAACAAACTGCACAACGTGGTTAATCTACAGAGAGCCAGAAAAGCTTCCCATAGTACCCGAAGGGCATTCCACAACCCCGGGCTCTTTGCCGGGCACGGGCTGCCCTTCCTGCTGCTGCCCAAGCTGAACATCTACCCAGACAAGGAGGCCAAAGCAGGCGCTGGGGAAAGAGCAAAGGGCCACCGGGAGAGCAGCCCGCCGCTGAGCGCCAGCCCCGCGGCGCCCCGGGGCACGAGGCCCTGCACAGGGCAGGGAGCAGCCTCGGGCACGGGGCTCCCGGCCAAAGGCCGAGCCGTTTCCCTGGCTGGGAGCGCCGGGGAGCCCGCGCGGCGCGTCCTGCCGCGGCCTCCGTGCACCCTCCACTCGTCTGTGTCTGGGCAGGAGCACTTGCAGACAGAGCATCGTAACGAGATGTCAGCGTTATCTACCATGCTAAAATAAATGTCATACCCTTTTTCTGGTTTAATAGCCGTTGTCAAGGCAACAAGTTGCATTCCTCGCCACCACGCCCGGTGCAGGAGTGATCTGGATAACCAAACACGCGCTCCATCTGCTTCCCAAAACGCTCCGGCACCAGCTCTCGCTCACCCTGCCCAGTGCAGGGTCTCCAGCAGGGATGCTGCTTCCCCAGCCCATAAGCTCAATATCGAGATGACCATAAGGCCAAAACCAAAAAGACCACCCAAGAGGGACGACCTGCAGGGACAGAGCACAGGCAGGAGAGGGCAAGAGCTGCCCACCAGCCCTGTCCTTGACCACGAGCAGAGCCAGAGCCCGGCTTCCCAGCAACAGGTCCCATGAGACCCCACCACCTCGGACTCGCCAGTCACAGTGGCCAGCACTGCCTGCCCAGCCGGCCCACGCTCCCATCGCGCTGGCCACGCTGCCTATTCCATCACACAGGTAACGTATGGACTACCTGCCACATCCGTGGGTGCACAGGGCTCAGCCCCAAGCCCAGACCCACTATCAGCTCGCTCGATTAATGCTGCGCCTGCCTCTGTCCTGAAAATGCACAGATTGAGGCATTTCAGAGCAATCGTAAACTAAAGGGGTGGAAAGATGCTCAAGAAGGGAGACCAGAGGAATAAGGAGAATTAAAATGACACCCTTTAGCACTGGCCACACAACACACAAATGTAAATGCACACGCACCCACCGCCAGTCTGCTTAGCTCGTCACTGCAAACTCACTGCAAACCCGTCCCTGCAGGGTCCATAAACACCAGACTCTCCCAGGCCATGAAAGGTCATTTTGCTACCAAAAAGGGGATTTGTGCCATGCCAGCTCTCAAGGCGGGCCGTATTTTGAAACTGAGAGACACCCCTGTCCCTCAGCAGAAGGTGCAGGCCTGTGTGCGCGGCCGTGCCGCGGGTGCCCAGGCGGGCTGGGAGGAGCTGCAAGGCGCCAAGGTGCTCCCTGCGCTGCCGCCGTGCCCGGGGACCGGGCAGGCAGGGCTCGCCGGGAGCCGCCCTGGCCGCAGCGCGCCGCACCGGCCACCCCCGGGCCGGAGGAACCGGCACCTTCGCGGCTTGGCTGTTGGCTCGTTTTCCAGGTGTCAAATCTGATGCAGGGAACTACGGCCGCAGGAGGCAGCGGGGCCCGCGCGGGGGGCCGGTCCCGCGTGGGGAGGGGAGGTGGTC
>VZSG01000240.1:51282-65326 GCA_013398315.1 Nothoprocta pentlandii | reverse complement strand
CCCACGGGAGCCGCTGCGGGACACGGGCCCCCGCGCCGCGATGCGGGTGCCCGCAGGAGCCGCTGCGGGACGCCCGCCCGGCTGCCGTAACGCCCAGCTGCAGATCCCCCGCATCCCGCTCCGAGCAGGCCTGACCCGCGCTCGACACCTCCCCGCGGGCCTGGGCTCCGGAGCGGGACACTGAGATCCAGGGAGCGGGAGCCTCCAGAGGGTCGGACAAGGCGCTCCCGCCGGACAGGCTGCTTTGGCGAGCGCCGGGACCGTCGGTCTCGGCTCTCTGCAGGCGTTTAAGCTACAGCCCCGGCACGGCCTGGATTCGAGTGTTTACACTGAGACCACACTTGCATATGGATGCTGCTATTTTTGTTTTATCTTTTTTTTTTTTTTGCACTGCTACAATTAATAACTGGATTTTCCTTCCATGTGTTACTTTGATATTTAACATAGGGTGTTTTGGGGAGATAGTAATTTATTTTAGTGTTTTGAACCATTGAGTCGTTACATTCTCTAAAAACTTGTTGTTGCATCTTACATGTTTTCTGATTCAGTTTAAAGGATACTGACCTAGTGCTTTCATTTCCTGCTGTTATTTTAGTAAAATGATTAGCTTTTTTTTTTTTTTTGGGCTGGTTCTGAGTCCCATATCACTGACCTCATCCTTAATCCCATGCAAAATTCCCGCCCCGCCATGTGCCGGGCGGGAGGGGGAGCCACTGTTAGGGCTGGAGGCTGCAGCTCCCGGCCGTCCGGCTCCTGCCTCTGTCCTCGCTCCCTCCTGGCTCTCTCTGTACAAATAAAAAGCTCCCGCCGCCATCCCGCCTCCCTGCTTCGTTTCTGGGCAGCCTGCTCCATCCTGAACGGGAAGCAGCCGCTTCCCAGCCTGGGATGGAGCTGTGGGATCCAAGGAAGAGATGAGAAGGGCTGGGTAAGGGAACAGCGGGAGCAGGGGGGTCAGAGAACCAGCTCCCGGGGATCCTTTGGGACACGGGGTTACCAAGGGGGCTCTGTGTTATGCCATGGATGTATATAACCCTGTGCAGGTTATGTAGAGGTTAACGTACGTTATTCAGCTCGGAGCAGCAGCAGAGCCCAAAGAGCAGCAGAGGGATGGATGGAATAAGGGCAGTTTGTCCTGCCCGGCGAGACACACGCGTGCCGCCTTTGCAGGAGAGCCGAACAGAGCCGAGCCTTTCAGCACCGATTCCAACCACTGTGCCGAAGAAGCCTTTAAGAGAAGGGCAGTGTAATAACGCTGCTAAAATAACCCAGAAATGAAGGACAGACGGAGCACTTAGCCAGGTGCTGTCTTAAACGGGCCCCTGTGGGGCCGGCCTGAACGGGCTCAGGGGAAGCGGCTCCTGCAAGCGGCGGCTGCCGGCGCAGGCAAAGCACCATTAACTCCACTGCGTTTACGGACACGAGAGGTTTCGATTAACAAGTCAGCCAAAAGCAGCACGCTAATAATGTCCGACTTCAACACAGCAGGAACTAATTTTGTTCATGGCTTAGCTACTTGAAATCACAGTTAAAGCACAAAGCAGGGCATAATTATTTACCCCTGCAGGGAAGGGAGAGCAGAGGGAAGCAGCATGGACCTTCTAAACATAAGAAATCCCTAATTCCCTCCACACACACAACGCTCACTAGCAATAAGCAACGTCACACAGATGCTTTTATAAAGGCAACAGCACTCTTTATTTCCGCTGAAGGAAAAAGCAATCCTCCCCACCTGCCAATGTGTGCAGAGCTCAGGGCACGGCCAGTTCCCCTGGACGCAGCTGGGAAAGCCACAGGAATTCCCTTGGCAGAGAGCGACCCCGAGCCCTGCGCGAGGCCGTGGCGTTGAGCACCCCTGCAGGGACCACGCCAGCTATTTAGGGACACCGGCCACAGCATTCGGAACGAAGATGGGGCACAGGTACCTGTTCTAGTGCATACCGAAGGAATTTCAGTTGTTTTATGGAAAACAATGGTTTAAATCTGTGTTCCAGGTTACCGACCATCTCGCTGGTTATGATCAAGTCTATTTTAGAGTGATTTTACACTGGTTAACAGTTGGTCGCAGAGGAACGGGCCTGTTCTGCCCACATAACAAGTGCAGGGTTAGAGAGCAGTATTAGACCACATGTACCATAGGTTCTTTACACTCCTGCCAGCCAGGATTAAAAATATTGCTCACATTTGACCGCAGTAAGGCTTTCCTGTGGATGGACGTTGTGTACTTGCGGAGTGCACTGCAGAGTCACAGCATAAATACTGTAAACACCGACAGAAGTGCAGACAAAACAGTTACAAATATATCGTCTGACTAAAGACCTGAGGAAAGCTGGTTAAAATATACTTTTCAATTGTTACAATACCCTTTTAATGAGTGTACTTGTATTGGCTTAAAATCAATAAAAAGATTCAGATAAAAAAATATATGTATTCACATGAAGGATGAACATTTGAATTTTAAAAAGCAATACACACATTTCCCTTTCAGATGACAATTATTAAAACTTATTTTCCGATAAGTGTACATTAAAATTCCACCTGATTTTTTGAGTTTAGCACCCACACACACGCATGCACATACGCACACACAGCATCAGCTCAAGAAGCACCTGTACCCACCGGTTATTTTCTTGCTGCCCTCCGACTATGTGAACTAGCTGGTTTTGAATCACTACAGAAACTGCTACTTTAATAGACAGATGGTCCCGTTTCAGGAACTAAGACGTTACTGGCTTGTTTTGTCCTTTTTCGGAAAGCACTAGTTTAATCTTGAGCTTGGATTAGCTGTTCAAGTATAAAATTATCCCTCTTAAGCATAAGCATGTGATAAAATCTTGGTAAGTAGAGAGGAAATATCCTTAGTGGTGTATAAATGAACCTAAAAGAAAAGTCTGTCAGCACGATACACTGTCAGCATGAAGGCTACTGTATGAATGTATGTATGTGTGTGTACATATATAGGTAGGCAGCTATCCCTCCGGGTAAGAGCCGCAAGAAGCACAGTCAATGGCTTGGAGTTATTCAGAAATGACTAAGCAGGTGGCTATTTCTTTGGTAAGTAATGAAGAAGCTTCCCCCCCAGACTACCCACAGATGATGTTCTCAAACTTGACGGCAATCCTACATCCTGCTGCTAAGCACAATTCCCTCTGCTCTCCCATAAATGCGTTCATGCCAAACCCTGCTCTCAAAGCTAAGCGTGCCTGGTGAGCCAGATGCAGGTCCCTGCGTTCCGAAACTCCCCTCACGTTCCAGGAGTCTCTTCTTTGCAGATCACGCTCCAGCCCACAAAGCAAGGTGGAAAGCCACAGCAGAGGCTCTGACCCTCGTTTCATGCTAACGATGGCAATTAAGAAGGCAGGCGAAATGTTTACTTCAGTAATCCCGGGGCAGTCCTCAGGCTGATGGCTACAAAAGCTTTCCGTGTCACACAGCTTTGGTCCTCCTCGTTCCGGGAGACCCCTCTGGAGCTATTTTTCCAGCAGGGAGAGCCGCAGGGCTTGCTGCAGCTCGGCATCCTCCTCCTCGCGCCGCTGGCGCTCCCGCTCCTCCTGCTCGCGCACGGAGAGCTCCATGGCCAGCTGCAGGTCCTGCTCGAAGCGCGAGGGCTCCCCGGGCGAGCTGCAGCGCGAGTCAGCCGAGCTCGCCAGGAAGCTCTCCTGCAGCGCCCTGCGGGCAGAAACGGCTCCAGGCAGCAGCGGCACCCACTCCAGGTCCCTCCTCCCTGCTCATCCTCCCTAGCAACTCTGCCCAACTGCAAATGCGAGGCCCTTTCCTGAAGGGAAGGGAGCAATTCAAGATGAGAGGGTTTTAATGGCCACGAAGTCCTCAAGATCAAACTGGTTGTTTGAAGATTCCTCAGAATATTTTATACAGGGTAAAACACTAACAGTTTTGTTTTCAGGGGGCTTCTAAAACAATTCTTTAGACCTTGTTTAAAGGTGTCATCATTCCCAAGCACACAAAGCACCAAAGGGACACAGTTGATAGCGAGCACAAACATTTCTTTGTGCTTAGCTACAGGACAACCTCCCGCCAGGATATTCTCAAGGGTCTATTAAATATGCTGCCAAGTTTGTACCAATTAAATAATGATTCTGAAATTAAATAAGAGCTACCCTGAATTGTTCAGTACCTAATAAATATTAAACTTACAGGGACCAAAGTCACAGTTCTCAATTGTGCTTATTTTGTTGAGCAAAGAATCTCAGCTATGTGTCTTCCACTCCTACAGCTCAGCAAAAGGATCATGTTATATAAACCAGAGAGGCCTAATTTGAGGTTCTTATTTCTCGAAACAATAAAAACCTACAAGAACAACAGGAAAAGAGCCTCAAGTTCTGTGCAGCTACACCTGAACAGACATTTTTTTTTAAAAAGCAAGATTCATTCATGCTACTGTTGGAAATACTTTTCACAGAAATCACAGCATGGCTTGATATGGAAGAACAAAAAAGTGTTACCTCTGATACTGTAAATTGAAGTCCTGTGAATAGGCAATGGCTCCGTTGGAGTGCAATCCCATCTCCTAGAAATGCAGAGAGGGGAAAGATTCCACAGCAGGTAGCAGACTTGCAGTGCAACTCAGTCAAAGGAAACTCTTAAGTCACTCTCTCTCTCTTTTCTTTTTTTCCTCCTTTTTTTCTTTTTTTAAATTTACCACTGTACTTTCTCCTCCTTTGAGCTAGTTAAGAGAAGTAGGTCCTACATAACTTTTTCCACGCATTGGTACAATTCAGAGGTGCAACTCCCTCTCTGTAGTCCCTGCAAAACTGTAAGCTCTGCACTGAACGGATGGCACTTACTTTACTTCCACTGGATTCCAACAAACTCTGCTGAATTGCAAATTGCATAATCTCATTATCTTCATCCTGCACGTGTATGTTCCTACCATCATCTTGGACATGGTAGGATTTAGGGATCTCAAACACTGACTGGTCAACCTCAAAAGTAGCACCTGTATAAACCAAATACAGTTACAAAGATGACATAGTGTATTTTTACAGTTGCCTTTAAAAAAAAAATCTGATGGATATTTAAATTAATTCCCTCCCAAAGCTATGAACCACCTGGCTACAGAAACCCAGAGGCTCTGAAAGACCTGCATGGCAAGCAAGCACAGCAGTAGGGAAGGACACACATAGAAGACGATGCAGCCACTGCCTCTTCCCACCCATTACCTGATGACTCGCACTGGGCACCTCCACTGATCTGTGATGCTGGTTTGTCAGCTGTCCTGCAGCCATTAACATTTTCAAACGTAATTCGGGCATTCAGCACGTGAAATAAGGGGATTTCTATAGGAAAGAGTACAAGATTTCTATAAAAAAAAGAGAAGTCTGTCACTCACTTCCACATCAAACCCATATGGGTTTACTGAATATATTATAAACACCATCCCATAACCAGGAAGCAAAACACATCCCGTGTCAAGAAGCTGCACGTGGTCAGTCTCTATTTCTAAGTCTTCTCAGATTTTAATGTAAGATTTTAATAATCTAAGATACTGGAGGCAGAAGAAAAAGAGATTAGCAAACAGCTAGCTGTAACTGAAGTGATATTATCTTTAAAATTGCATTTCCCTGCTGGTCCTTCAGAACTACAATTTGAGGATCCCCAGATACACACACAGCTTATATCTTCTGTGCTTGGTTCTCACTTCTAGAGCTGGTTAAGATGATGTTTACAAAAAGACTGAAAATTGAAAAAGGGGCTAACAAACTAATGTGTTGCAGGCACCAAAAGAAAAGAAAATGTTGAAATAAAGAATACCAAACATTACCAATTTTGACAGGAAATCCTGGGGGAAATTCCAAAGTGATGAAATCCTTAAGTCTGGCAAAATGAGCACTAGTTCTGGCCATCAGATCAATGATTGGAGTAACTTGTTCCATGAGAGACAAGGGAAACTCTTCACTCATCCACAAGGTTGCTTTAAATCTGTAAGAGCAAGTTGTATAAAAGCAATTTAACTGTACAGTTTTGGAAGAGATACACAGTAAGATACCTGGCATTGTCCCCTGCTTCATACAGCTCAAAAGAGACAGAAGAGTTATTGCGCTCACAAATCAGACTGCAATATGGTCAGAATAAAGACAAGGCATAAGAAGCTACACCTTACAATAACAAGCAATACCTTTCAGTAGGAAAGCATAAGATTTCTAGAAGTTACAGCACCACTCCACCTGCTTTCGTTCACTCACGAGAAGAATTAGAGGATGGCTGAATAGCTCAAGATAACTCCATTGTTTTTTAAAAAAGGGTGCAAGGAGATCATCAGATATTTGGACAAAATTGTATTCTAAATATTAGACTGCAAAAAATTTCAGACACTAAAACAGGAAACAGTTAAAAGCATTTCTCACTTCTGTGTTCTAATGGTGACTTCTTTTGGTCTTCCTATGTCTCTCTCTTTCAAGTCAAATTCTGGGTCAAAATACTCCTCCAGAGTAATAGCAGTAGGATTGTTAATCGTAGCATACTCTGTTGTTAGATCCTACAAGGAAAAAAAAAGAAAAGTACAGAATGAATAGGCAGTGGCTACTATACAAAATTAAGTTTCCTCTTGGAAGTAACTCCTCTACTTTAGTCATCAGGGATATGTAAACACACACACTCATGCAGTTTAAGTCAGATTTACCAAGTTCTTTCCACAGCAGTGAAAAACCTTCAAGCATTTCAGGGACAACAGAATCTACTAAAAGCTAACTTATGATGTGCCTTCAAAGGCAGAAACTGCTCAGAAACACACAAGCTACAGCACTGTTAGGCTCCCAACCCTTTACAAAAGACAAACTCTGAGGGGGTATTTTTAACCCGAAGCTGCTATCTTGATACAGATAGCATCTGCACTGCTATCTTGATACAAAGCCAGATGTTTGCCAGTCTTAGACACCAGGCAGTCTCTTCTGGAGCAATACTGCAATCATCAGCAACACATATTTCACAGCCATCAAGGACAGAACTTTTCTGGGTTGCAGGAGAGCAGCTGGCTATCGAGCCATTTCTCTGATGATCACTACAGCATCTCCCAGCCAAGGCTTCTGTCGGGCTGAGCCTCTTTGCCTGTGGATATTTCTGCTCAAATTACGCTTGGTTGCCACCAAGAACTGTCCTTGTTCAGATTTACCACCACTGCTAAGGCCCAACTCTCGCTTTGCTAATGCATTCTGCGCCCTTCTCTGAGGAACCTTCTGAAAGAAGCAACTTCTCAGGAAGGAACAGTGGAGGGTTAAAACCAAGCAAAAATCTCCTTAGGGAAAATTTAAGTCTCAATAGAGAATTTGCTGAACTGGAGAACAGTTCAAACACACATCTTCTATCCACATGGATGTCTACACTGCAGTGACCCGTTATGAAAACGGCAAAGACGCTCACCTGAGCACCATACTCATGCTCCACTGTACCCAGAAAGGATTCTAGGGGATTCCTGTCAGCTTCAGACAAATAGGAGAAAAAGAGATGTTATTATTATTGAACAGCACTACAATTCATGTAGATACCAGTTAACAAGCAGGGCTGCTAACCCAAAGTAAAGGAGACAACTCACATTCAGGGGGAAAACCCAAGTTTCCCATAAGCTTTGTCAAAAAAGACCAAGACCAAAAGGTGACAGAATAAAGGGGTACAAGAAGCAGAACAGGAAAAGGTTTGCAATGGTTTCCATCATCAAATAACTTTAGTTTTTCACAGTGCCTCCCTCCTGGACCCTAAGGTAAATCAACGAAGGGTAGGTTACCATGCAGTTACTGCCCGATCTGCTTTTTACTCCAATTTAAATGCAACAAAAAGTTAGAGAACTAAAGCCAAACAAAAAGCCCAAAGAAAGAAAACCCACATGAATCTTGCAGTCATGGCTAAAATGAAGTAAAGGCACAGAAACATTCAAAAACAGGAAACAGATGCTGAAAACATGGAAAGAAGTGCAGATTTCTAAAGCTTTCAATAGCTTTGAGGATTTTTTCCCCCCATCCAGGTACAGCTAGGATAAATAGTGGCCCTTAAATATGATAGGAGTCAAGTAATGAGCCACCTCAGTCACAAAATGCAAAGCTAAAGCAGGACAAGATCAACAAGCAGAGTATTCCACTTTGTCTGCCTAGTACTTCTGCAGCTACACAGAGAAGGTATGAGAGAGGTTCTACCTCACTCCATCTATCCTCTGTGAAAATTACCCTTATATCTTTTCTTTTCCTCTTCTGTTAAATGCTCTGTTCGGATTCTGGTAACTACATTCACGTTGTTTGCAGTGTACACCTAAAGAAAGGGGGGAAAAAAAAGGCATACCACTGGTTAAATACAGCCTTCTCTTCAGAGAAGAATCACAAACACATCTAAAGACAGGATTAAGACGAGCTGATCTCCTTCTTATGCCAAATGTCTCAAACATACTGGTGATCAGCAGGAAACACTGCACTTCAGTGTTCCTTCTATTCCCTTGGAAGCACGGGAAGGCTGGGCAGTATTTTCTAGAGAGCCCTGTGTGGAGGCTGACACTGCACAGCCACCTGGTGGACAAAGGGATGAAAACAGAAAACTACAAATCATATGGCAACGAATCTCTAGAAAACGTCAATTTTTCAAGCACCTTACACCAAGAAAAAAAACAAAAGAAGTCAGGCCATTGATTTCAGTGGCAAGAATTTAGCTTTTCAGCTTGCTGGAAAGTAAATTTATGCACTTTTAAATAGATTTTTGTTTTCCTTCCAATCCAAGCTAGTTTCAGAACTTGATGAGCATTTCCTTTCTTACTGAAAAGACTTCCCACCTAGGCAGAGATTTTGAGAGAGAATGGGGAAGATCAGTCAGACTACGCTATTTCTAAACAAAAATAGCGTTTTGCAAATTTCCTGGGCAGTTTGGTTATACAGGAACACGAATGAACTCCTGTATCCAACAGTCTAATGAAAAAAGCCTTCCTATAAATCCGTGGAGCTGTTCAACACTATCTATAGTATTAAACAAAACAAACAAACAAAAGTGCTGAATTCTTGAAGTTCCTCACTCCTGCCCAGTTTTACTGGCAAAACGAGAAAGCTCCAAGGGGATAGCTTAGAACACACGACACTCAGGAAATAAAGGCACAACACGATCACACTTCTGATAGCTGTAAAAGTTCTTAGTTGTACAGAAGAGGTTTTACCTTTGCTTCATAACCATTCACACCTTCTGCCTTCTCCGTCCTCCATACCCAGAATCCAGATGTGGTTCTGACAAAAAGTGAATACCACAAGTGTCTGTGCAGTTGCATTTCTACACAGTCCCCAGCCCATTTTCTCTAAAGAAAACCCTTGAGCAAGCAATAACTTTTTCGATTAGCAATGCCAGACGAAAGCAGAAAACAATCTCTCCTCAGACACACATGCCAAGAGGAGGCTGAGGAGACCATGCTCCTTCCGTTCTTATTTAGCTTATGGACAAAGCAAAGAGGCCCACAGAGACTTCAGGTTGGGAGTTACAAGCCTGAGCCACTGAGAAAGAGAACCTAAAACTTATCAAATTATTTTGTCTACCAGTCATAATTTTGTAGCCTGTTTCTTAGGATAAACTTACCTTTCAAAAGCAATATTTTTTGTATCAAGGCACGTATTAATAATTGGAGACGTAAGGCGTCTTTCTACATCTTTTCTTTTTGGTGTCATAGATCCCAAAGTCAAACGCTTCATGTGTTGGGAAATCTCAAAACGTTCCGTTGTAACAAATTTGTCATCATGATTGATCTCGATTAGCTCTGCCCAGCCACCGGTATCTGTTAGAACGATATATCTCATCATGTGCAAACTTGCCAGTAGTACTTGAGAAGGAAAAAGTGAACAGGGTATATATACTCTATATGAAAATGAGGCTGGAAGTTAATTCAGAGTATTTTGTAGTTATATTGGATAGTTTTTAGATACATCTCCAAATCAGGTTGTTGTTTCTTTCTTTTGATTTTAGAGGAGGGGAGAAGGGAAGGGGAAACAGTAGCTGTACTCACATATTTTGTCCCCCAAAAGCAAAAAAATATCAGGCTCCTACATTAAACTCCAAAATAATGACTCCACAGATCATGAAAGATGCACAGAAAGCTTTTGTTGAATATACATGTACTCAACAGGTCTTTTCCAGTAGAACTGGCATTTCTCATTGTGGCTCACTATGCATTTGGTGATCGATGATTCAGACATGCCAAAATATTTACCTTCTCCCTTGAAAATTAAACTGCGTCTTCCTCTCTCCCAGCTCATATTTTCAAAGCCCAGTAAGGTGATATCCACCCGCAGCTTGGCACCACTCTTCCAGATGCGGCACACATCACTTGGACACACTCTAGACACAAGCGGGACTATAAAAGAAAAGTAGAAAATATTGTGAGATTAAGTGCACAGGAAGTCTGAACTCAAACAAAAGTTATTTTCCTAATACAGGAATTTGCTTAACGACATACTCCGAACATTACTCCAAAGGAGTGGAGAACGATGAACTTAACGAAAAGAAACACTGCTATTAATTTAAGGAAAAGAAAAACCTTCAGCAACTCCGATAACGGCTGCAGTTTCCATTAAAAGAAAACAACATTTTATACAATTGAAAGATAAGTTAAATCAAGTTCTGAATATTGAGAGCACATATACACACACACACACACACACACACACACACACACTAGAGGCAAGCAAGGAAGATTCCAACAAACATATCTCCCCACACATACTTTGGCACAGAGAAATCTGTCTACAATATAGAAGAGGTGACAATGATCAAGATACTTACCCCAGCTAGTAAATTCCCATTTCATTTCCACATAAAAGTCAGGAGTCTGGAAGAAGAAAACAAATAGTTCTAACCATAGCAAACCTGAAGACATGAACCTTAAAAAACTGAAATCGAAACCAGGAGATAAAAAATACATTTGCCTACCATGTCTGTTTTTTACTGATCTATTCACTTTTTTTTCTCCTCTTACTACAGAAGCAGTAACAGCTTCAAGATTCAGCCTCTAATGCTGGAGTTCATAATCAACCATTCCAAACAGTGAAGGAAACTAACTCTGACTACTGGGCATACAAACTGAAGAACAAAAATCACACAAATTCAGATCAGCTGGGTTCTAATCTCTGCTCATCTGGTTTCCATTTACTTAAGCTAACTACTTTGAGCTTCTTGTTCCAGTCTGTAATTCTGATTCAACTAAATAACTACCTCGTTAATCTTTTGGAGTAACTCAGGAACTCCTCCAAGCGTCATAGATGTTTGCTGGTAGTCCCGATGCTGCAAAATCATGTGCACCATCTCTGGATCTCCTGTACTGACAGCCTCATGCAAAACTGAAAGAAATCAAGACACAAGCTAGTTTCAGTTTGCTTTTCAAACAAAACACATGAATATATATATATATAAAAAAAAAAAACACAACGTTTACGATTGAAAAACATTTTAACATAAAGCTTACTTTTTCCAAGCTCTCTTTACCTGTCCATCCCTGCGCGTTTTCTTTGGTTACATCTGCCTTGTGTTGAAGAAGCACTTTGGCAGATTCTATATAACCCAAGGAAACAGCAAGGTGCAACAAGGTCCGGCCTCGTGGATCACGCTGATCAACATCCTGTTGAGTACCCAAGACAGAAATAAAACTACAGTTGATCTATTAAATGCAATTAATTGGAGTGCCCTGAGGACAGGTCATTGAAACAAAGCTTGCCACTAATAATAGAAAAAGAGTCAGTATTCCCATATAGGTTTGTGACAGCTCGGCAGCTCAGCTTTCATTAGCGCTGCTGTGCAGCCCTTCTGCACTCCTTACTGCCCTCCTGAAATCAAAACGAAGCAGAACAGGGCCCGTAAGTCTAACAGGATGAGAACTAACATCATTGTAAAACGTTAAAGGAAGAGAAGGGAGAAGCATCAACAAGAGCTCAGACACTATTTCCCCTTCTGCCTCCCTCTGTCTCATTTGGAAGACTGCAGTTCTATTCTTTGAATTCTGCACTATGATAATCTAGAGCCTGAGAGATCACTGGAGGGTAGAACGGTATGATAGGGCACATTAAAATCAAGAAGGAAAAAAAGAAAAGAGAAAAAAAGAAACAGCAACAGGCCATTAAACTCTCTTTTCATATATGGAAGCAAATGGTAATTTACAAAGCATCCGTTTGACTGACACACACACACACAGCGCAACCAGGAGTGAGTGCATTAAACAAGCCATAAAAAAAAGGAAAAAAAAAAAAAGAAAAAGAAAAAAGAACTACACTACACAGGCGTAAATGTCCAAAACATGCAAGCACAACATACTCATACCTTACATATTTTTCACTATTAGCTTAGAGATTTGAAACAGAAGAGCATCTATAACTAAAGGAAAAGGGGAAAGTCAATAGCAGAATAAGAAAGGAAAGTTATTATGCAAGTTAACCTGGTTATCAGACAGCATCAGGTTTGAAAGATCATACACACAGTTGGGAAAGCTTCCCTGAAAGTATTCTCTTTTCACTTCTGTGGTCAAATACTCATTAATTTACTTCCCCACGTCCTGCAGCTCAAACGCCTGCCACACTGACAGGGAATGCACTCCTCAGAAAATAAATCCTTCCCACTTTGCTGCTGTTACAGGCGGCACACGTTCTGCTCACCATTTGACACAGCAAGCACAACTGGCAAGTTTCTTTGGGTTCTCTGCCTCGTCCCTTCAAAAGCGAGAAGCTTATCCCAAGGAAGCAGGAGGCAGCATATCTTTGGAATACTTTTAAGTAACTTGTCTTTTTTTTTATATATATAATCCGATAAAGGAAGCGAGAGACATATTCCATCTCATAATGTTGTTTATTTCTTTATAGTGTGAAACTTTTTGAAGTAAGAAGCAACACTTCACTGATGTAGGTGCTAACCAAACCATGGCCTTAGACTAGCAAAAAGCAAAATTTTCCCCGTTTAAGCAGTTTTTCAGGGATGAGAACATTATTGAAATAGAAATAAGTGCAGGAAACAGCGTGTCATTAAAATTAGGGCTTTAAGCAGCGCGTCAGATTACACAAGTGTGCCAACTAGCAGCTGCATTCCAAGGATGCACGTGCAGGGAAGCGGGGCGCGCTCCAAGCAAGCGGCGGCGCCGGGCTGCACGGAGGGCTGCGCTGAGCTGGGAGCAGCGCCCGGGACGCGGCCGCCGCGCCGCAACCCGCTCCGCTGCCGCCACAAACGCCCGCCCATTCCTTACGGCACTGCCGCCTCTCCCCGGGCTGCTCCCCGCACAGGGCTGCCTTTGTGTTTTTCTACTCCACAGCTTCAAACAATGGCCCCTTCTTTAAATGGAGATGCTGAAAATATTCCAGCGAGTGTAAAACTGCTGCCCCTGCAGTGCTGGGCAGCAAGACAGCCATAGGAACTGCTCATCCCTGGCAAGACAGAGGCCAGTTTCAGCCTTGGCAGCAGCTGCCACCTTTGCTGCATGCTCACTTCCCTCTAAGGTAAGCAGCATTTAGTGCTCTTCTGGCACAGAAAACTTTAATATCCAATTGTATCTGATCTTTCCGATCTCTTTCGGTCAGTCTGGACATTTTCTATAGAGCTATTATGGAAAAGGCACTTGAACTTGAGTGTTGTTTTACAGATAAGAACTCAAAGTCTAAGAAAGAGCTGAGATAACAAAAAGGGCATCTCTGTGTTTTCTCAGAGCACTCCCTCAAGCCCGGTTAGGTGGCTAGGGAAGAGGACCGGTATCCTACGGGCAGCTGTGGATGCAGGGGCCCTTCTCCCCACACGGGTGGCGGGAAGGGCCGTGTGGCCCCCGGGGGCTGCGGGCTCGGGGCGCCGCGGTACCTGGTCTCGCAGCTCCTCGTCCAGCCGCCTGTAGTCATTGTTCCAGACCAGGACGTGCAGGGGAAAGCGGCCGCTGGCCCTGCAAGGGGAGCTCATCACGGGCAGGACGGAGCTGCCCCCCGCTCACCCCCACCTTTACGGGCAGCCCCAGATGCCCTGGGGAGCTGTAAACTCCCACGCTCCGGATCCCCATCTCCTCCAGGGATCTGGGGATCCCTCCCCGGGCCACGACACCCTGCAGAGCCCCCAGCCC
>VZSG01000240.1:18743-50314 GCA_013398315.1 Nothoprocta pentlandii | reverse complement strand
TGTGCCGCCCGCGGGAGGAACGGCCGCGTTTTTGAAGCCCGCTCTACCTCCTTCCCTCATCTTCCGTAGCTCCGTTCCTGTGTGTTAAACCGCCCGTTACCCGCCCCCCCCCTTTGTAAAAGGCTTTCCGGTGTTTGTTGCCGTCTCACGTACGTGAGCGTTGTTGTTTTTACTATTTGTGCCTTGCACCGGTTCCTTCAATTGCTCATGTGCAAGCTGAGATGAGTTAAACTTTGCCTCCAATGCAGGTAACGTTTGGACAGTGAGAGGGACGTGACGTGGAGGGGGACGGGGGCAGCTTAAAAACCCCTCCGAACATATTGGTGTTCCTTTTTTTTCGTTATTTTTTCTTTTCTCTTCCCCTGGTCTTCTGAGTTTGTTCTCATCATGGATATTACAGCTTGGCTTCGTTGCGTTCCCATCTGTTGGCCTTGGCGAGCTCCTCGCTGGAGTTTGCGCGGCGAGAAGCGCTCTCGGGGCAACCTTGTGAGCCCGGCCGCCTTTATTTCGTATTTTTTCGACCCGGGCCGGCTGCAGCCCTCGGCGCCCGTGGGAGCCCGCTCAGCACCGCCAGCCGGGCGCGAGCCCTTCGGCAGGGCGATTCCCGCGCGCGCCTTGGGTGCGAAGCCTTCAGCGAGGTGATTCCCGCGCGCCGTCACCCTGAACCGTTTCCTACCCCCAGGCCCGCGGTCGCTCTGTGAGCGCTTGTCTTGCTCACACGCTTCCTGTTTTGAATTGCCCCGCCGTGCCCCGGAGGACGCGTTAACCTCCAGCTCCTCCGCTGGTGCATCTTGATACCAGCTTAAGCTTGTTTTGATCGTACCTATAACTGGCTTTCCTTAAAAACCATCCGGATCAACTGGTGGAGGCTCCAGCACAGGCGCTTTAAGTTTAAACGCAATTATTGATTTTTGCCATAGCCTGGCAGCTCTCTTTGTCTCAGGGTTAACACCCTTTCCCAACCGTATTCCTTTCCCATCCCTGCCTGTTACTTGAACACAGATAACCCCTACCTGGCTTACTTAGTACAACTTGATTCAAGAGCCCACGAATCTTTGTACAATTTAAGAAACAAAAAAACCCTCAATTTAATAAAATAGGTTGATTTCTAAGCTTCTCGCTCTTCCTTTGACCAGTTTATTCTCTAATGCGTGTACGTGGTCAAATCTGCTATCTTCGTCATCTTTCAGGCTTCCTGAGATGTTAATACAGCCTCTTTCTGCTCTCCCTAGTACTTGGTTACAGCTAAGAGCTGTTTTTACTGTTTCTTTTATTTTTTGCATGGTACAGTCTTTTAATGCTATTGGTTTTTGACAGATTCAGCACAAACATCTGGACTTGTTTATCTGCTTTAAGTAGAACATGCACCCCAAAATTACAAGCAAGGCCTCTGCGCTTTTCTTCAGGGGAGGTTTGAAGCCCTGTTTCTGCTATGAAATGGCCTTGACTTTATCGAGGCTAAGTTGCAATCGCTGGGATTAAGTTTTGGTTAAGTTTTGAGGCAGATGTAAAGGAAAAAGACGTGATAATGGCTGTTAGGTGAAACAGGACTAGGATTCAGCAGCAGCCTGCTGCTGCAAAGAGTGAAACAAGAAGCTGGGTGTCTTTCAGAGACTCCCGTGGCGTGGGCGCGTGGCGAGGCTGCCTGTGCGCGGAAGGGGCTCCGCGCGCCCCTCAGGAGGGTTGCCGCAGCCTTTGGCACTTAGGTTGCAGTTACTGTGTCCCATTTCACTTCTTTTTTCTTTCTAAGAAGTCAAAGTTGTTAAAATAATGGAATGATTTAATAAGGAGATTTTGTATTTTTTATTGCTTTGTTTTTTAATATAGATTACACATTTTCTCCAAATGTACACTTTAATCTGGCTCCAGGCTGTGTGATAGTTATCAGCTGTGAACAGAGACTCCCTTCCCTTATGGGCCACGGTTGGAACAAGTTTGCCTGGGTTGCCTTCAGCGCGCACATAGCATGAGCTCTGCTAGAAAACCACAGCAATGATCAGAGGCTGTGTGTTTATTGCAGAATATATTGCATTTTTTTTAATGATGTGCAATTGTGCAGATGTATTCTGAGATGATGTACAAGATCTCTCGTTAGATACTTGGCTTGTGTCGCACTCATTACTTATTTTTACTCTTGCACTTGTTAATTTTTTGCATCGGCCTTATCTCTGGATATGGTGTTAGGGAGAATTTTCCAAATTAGGAGAGATTTAGGTCCTTTTTCTTTCTCCCAGGATATGCTGGACCTTAGAGAGCTTTGCTTCTCAGAGTGTGGCTATTGCAGGTTCCTGGGCACGTTTAGTCCCTTGTCAGTGACAGAAGGCTGGAATTCCTTCCCCTGGGGACAGAGCTGAAGGCAAGGGAGGAACCTCAGCTTAATGTCCTGTTTTGCACTTGCTCAGTTTCAGTTTGTTTTTGACATTTGAAGTTATATAGTAGCTAGTATCCATTATTTACTGTCTTAACTGCTACTATTACCTTCCATCAATTGTCAGGTTGCCTTGTCTATAGGTGGTTTCATTTTCACTGCAGCTGCCTGGGAGAAAGACTACCTTTCAGTGAAAATACAGGATCCACTTGGAGTTGATCGAGTTAATTTGTTGACAAGTTGAGATTTTTACTGGACCTTTAACTTGGCACACAGATATGTTATTCTTTTCTTTACTAAGAAGGTCTTGTGCGCTGTTTTCATCTTTATTTTTTTTTAAACATGTTTCCAGATCCTTGTTGGGCATCTATAAACAGGGGAATTCTGATCTGTGATGAGTGCTGCAGTGTTCATCGAAGCTTGGGGCGTCATATCTCTCAAGTGAGACATCTCAAGCATACACCATGGCCACCAACATTGCTGCAGGTACAGAGTAAATGTTTGTCTTCCCTCATTAAGGCTGTATTCTTTTACAATTTTTTAAAAAATTAAATTGCTGAACTTTTATTTGGAGCATGGTAATCCTTTTAATATTTTTTAAGTTAGTTTCCTTTTATTTCTCTTGTTTTGCCACAGTACATCACCAAGACCAGAATTGTTTAGGCATTTTTAGTTTGATGCCTTTGATATGGAAGATCAACTTCAATTTGCTTGTCAGACTTCTGCAATGTGTCTGCTTCAAAATAAATTCTCAAAATATAACACAACATAAATTTTCATTATATAGTAATAGAGTTATTTTAGCAGAACTGCTATTGGTGAAGAGTAGAGATTTTAAAGAGCTTCCTAGGACGTTGCCCCTAATAACGTGCCAGGTTCTGATATCCCGCTAGGTGATGAATAGAGGCACATGGAACGTGAATCCACTTGTGTCTCCTTGCTGTCCACTTGGAAATTACAGCTACTTGGGAAGTCCATCTGTGCAGCCAGCAGTCCTTCACTGCCTCTTTTGGGTTTCAGATGGTTGAAACGCTGTACAATAATGGTGCTAACTCTATATGGGAACATTCCTTGCTGGACCCTGCATCTGTTATGAGTGGAAGGCGCAAAGCTAACCCACAGGATAAAGTACAGTAAGTGGAAAATTTACAGAGTTATTCTTACTGTAGAACATGCAAGTTCAAGCAAACTGTAACTAATAACAGTGTTCAGATTTTAGAACTGAATCAGTTACTGGTTTGTGTGTTTGTTTTATATATCTGTTTATGACCATATACATGTATTTTTACCTGAATTGTTTTATGAAATGTGTCTCATTTGATTGGAACACTAAATTCAGTGGGTTTGGATATAGTTTTTCTTGGTGCTCTTGTCTATCAGATGCTAGGGACAGTAGACACCATCCACTTGTCTCTAGTTTCATTCAGGGACTAGAGAAGGAAAATAGGGCTACATGTTCTTTTGATTCCTGATTAGCTTCAGTTGTACACTGAATAATGAAATTAGCTAAGTAGCTAATATTAGCTAAAAGGCTATTTCTAGGTACTTAAGTCTTCAGCAGTGTATATACAGCTTCATTTTAACATGTATATAATTGAATGTAGTAACCATAGACCTAAAGTTGTCATTATTTTAAATTCAAAGTTTACTTCTGAGAAAAATATAGTGTGTCCTAGAGTCTACAGCTATTTTGTCATTTAATGAAGATAAAGTATGCTAAGGACAGTTATAAAAACTGCATCGAGTCACCTTTTTAATGAAAACATTTCTCAAAATTTGCTACTAGTAACAGGCAAAAATCTAATGCAATGTTTGTTTTCTCTAGGAAAAAAATGACATGTATTAAAATTTTGAAATAAACAATCCTCGCTTTCTTTCGTCTTTGTTGCTTTTCTTCCTCTTTACAGTCCCAACAAAGCGGAATTCATAAGAGCTAAGTACCAGATGTTAGCATTTGTTCATCGCTTGCCGTGTCGCGATGATGACAGTGTTACTGCCAAAGACCTTAGTAAGGTAGCCCTTTGTTTTATTTTTCCTTGCAGTCTGCGGAGGCTAATCATATTTATTGGGTTTTGAATTAGCAGTGAGATAAATATTGTTGCTCTTCTGCACTATTATGTAAACAGATAACAGCTCAATTTCAACCTGAAGTAGCTTTCTCTGCAATAGTATGCATGGTTACTGAGTGGCTGAGAGCCGTAGACTGAACATTAACTCGGGGAAAAAGTCTGGCACAAAAGGAGATAGTGAGAATTCTTTTGTACCTGTTTCTAAAAGCATAGTTGAAAAAAAGCTGAATCAAAATTATTGTCATTGTATTAAGTGCCATCCTGCTTGTTTTGCAGCAACTGCATTCCAGCGTAAGGACAGGGAATCTGGAAACATGTTTGCGGTTACTGTCCTTAGGAGCTCAAGCCAACTTCTTTCATCCTGTAAGAATGCTTTTCTTTCCCATTATTTTACTAGATAAATTGTTAAAATTTTTGATATTTATATTGGTTTCAGCTATTACGTATTGTATTTCAATCCTATGTTCAGATCTATTGGTTATTTGGAATCATGTGGGTTTTTTTGTGAATATTTTGTAGGAGAAAGGAAATACCCCTCTCCATGTTGCTGCTAAGGCAGGACAGATTTTACAAGCAGAGTTATTAGCAGTTTATGGTGCTGATCCAGGGACGCAAGATTCCAGTGGAAAAACTCCAGTTGACTATGCAAGGTAGAGAGCTGTGACATCTGTAGTATTTTTATATACTAACTCATGTTCATAAATTACCTAGCGAACCTGCTTAGTTTTGTTTTTCAGTCTTGATACTAATTTAAGCTTTTCATTTTTTTCAAAGCGAATAAGAAATGTCACTCTTTTCCTGTGTATTTCTAACAGACAAGGTGGACATCATGAATTGGCAGACCGCCTGGTGGAAATTCAGTATGAACTCACGGACAGGTTAGCTTTCTATCTCTGTGGCAGGAAACCAGGTAAGTTAACACAAAAAACTGCACCCAGAGGTCTGTCTTTCAGTGTTAATTAAAGAGAAGTTCAAGCTATAGTACATAACATCAATGGCAAAAATATTGTTACTGTTTTTATATCCATTTGAAATATTCTAACATTATATAAATTAAACATGAAATCCTAAAACTTAAATTAGTGATGTAATGCATTTAAAGTTCAAATAAAATTGTTGAATTTAAGTAGCTCTAAATTAAAAAATAAGTTTCTTTATTTTTCCAAAAATAAAAAGTATTTTCTGTAAATAGAAAACTTCTGAAGGCAAGTAGAAACCTACTCTTAAGCTGAGTATGGTTTAGCTTAAGAATGAACGATGAGGAAAATGTTAAGTGTGTAAAAGATGAGTATTCTACAGAAAATACTGTTGAAATATTTAATTAGTCTCACTGAGATGCAAAAGGAAGCAGATACTCGGTTAAGTTGAAGTGTAGTATGTACTTCTTGAGCATAAGTACATTTTGAAAATCTTAGCCATAAAGGGCTATAAAGTACCTAAATAAGAACATGAGTTTTATGGTGTTGGTGTATGTAGATCTTACACCTACTGTATATCCTGACAACATTGAAAACTGTATTAAAGTATAATTTATTTTCAACTCTAGAGCATAAAAATGGACAGCACTTCATTATACCTCAGATGGCAGACAGGTAAGATGTCAATTGCATAACGTATTATCAAAACATCAAAATAAATGAATAAAAAAGATCTAGTAGTAAAGCTTACTTTACAATAAGCTTAATAGCTATTACAGCAATTAATAGCTATTACAGCAAGTAATTTTATCCTGTTATCAAGTTTGCTTTTTTCCTCCAGAATAGCATATTAGAATTTAAGTCAGAAAAATATGAAGTTTGCTGTATGTGATTTAAAAAGAAAATACACAGGGAAGATGAGACACTTACATGAAAGCCCATGGGAATTTCTGGGAAACAAACTTTGTAAATAACATAAGAATCTCCCAAATTAGTATCTTGATACAGCATTTCAGAACTTATGCTTGCAAGACAGTTGCATTTTTTTCTTAAAATACTTGTACTTTTGGTCTTCCAAGTATTCATATGTTTTGGTCATGGTTAGTGAAACTACCTTTGTATAAAAAACAGCAAGTATTAATAAATCCTAAGTCCTTGTTTTTCTTTTATTGCTATGCAATTGGAAATAAGGCGGCTGTAAGTAAATTATGTTCAACTCATTTGCAATTTTCTAATGAAAAAACTGTAATCACAATGAAAAATTGTGGAGGGAAGATATGTTGGTAGAATGCTTAGTGGTGATGTATATAATTTTTAGTTTGTGTGTAGCTATTGAATAGAATGCATTATTTTAATTGCAAAGCATTTTGCAGAGCAAGTGTAGTTTGCCTCATTAAACAGAGAAGAAAGCTGAGGCACAAGGAAAATCATTTGTTCAAAGATGCTCCTCAAGTTGGAGAGTCTGCAGTATAATGTGAGAGTCTCACCTCTGCCTGCTCTTATCTCGACTATCTCTTTTTTTCTTGTCTAGATGACTGCTTACACAAAATCATATAAGTATAATAAATATAGATTAAATTAAGGAGTATCAAGGAAAAGGGAACTCTTCTAATCATTACATGCAAACCTGTTTGTAGAATTCGTGTTTAGCAAGCTTTCCAGTGCTGTAGATACAATGATCACGTTGTTGTTTTCATAGCAGTCTCGATTTATCAGAACTCGCAAAAGCAGCTAAGAAAAAGCTTCAGTCTGTAAGTAAAACTTCCAGTGTGTGCTGTGCAATGTGTTTTTGTCTGACATGGCAAACTCCGTGCTTCATCTCTCAAGCCTATTCTGGCTTCTTATTAAGTACTGCATATGTAAATGGCACTTCAGTAGCTAGAAATTTTAATCTGGGGAAAGACGTGAAAATAAACTGAAATGGGGGAGAGAGGAAGGTAACAGATCCATGGCGGAGAGGAAATATTTGTTGGCCTTGTTTGGGGTCATAGTAACTCGGTCTATATTTCAAAACCTTTAATCTTGTAATTTGTCTTGCTCTTGCATATTTTAAAATAATTTATATGTTAAATGTTATTATCATTTTTTTTTCACTTTCTGGAATGGCAGAGTAGTGAGCCACAGAATGCTGTTTAGTTTATAGTAATGCCAGTTCGCAGGCGTTCTTAAGGTGCTTTGACTAAATTTTTATGCAAGTTAGGATGGGAGGTGTTTTCACACAACTTTTGAGCAAGTCTGCTCTCCTCTGGCTGTTTTTCAGTCTACGTAGTTCATTTCTTAGGCTGCATAGCAAAGCTATACATTAAGCAAAGTTATACACTGATTATATAGAGGTCTTGTTTGGTTTAGTTTATTTTCAAGCTGTAATTATTATTCTTCTATTCTTAGCTAAGCAACCACTTATTTGAAGAACTTGCCATGGATGTGTATGATGAAGTTGACAGGAGGGAAACAGATGCAGGTGAATGTGGCATTGTGGAGTGTGTATAAAATTGATTTGAACTGATATATTACATTCAAAATGCTAGTATAAACTACCACTAAATTTAAATAGTTTTTGTACTCAGAAATTACTATATTGGTAGTTCGTTTATCTACTGCATTGTTTGAAGGTATATGTTAATTTAAAAAAGACTATTGGAGAGTAGAGAACTCTGGAAAAAAATGTATTTCGAGTCTTATTTTTTTTTAACATTTGACAAGGAATATCTTTGAAACAGAATAGAAAAATATATCTGTTTTTTTCCTTCCTCCAAACAGTCTGGCTTGCTACTCAGAATCATAGTACACTTGTGACAGAGACAACAGTAGTCCCTTTCCTTCCTGTCAATCCTGAGTATTCCTCAACCAGGAATCAGGTGTGTGATCTTTCTAATACTATAAAAATATTTTCATTTCATAGGTCAGATATTCAAAGTAATGCTCCTTTGCTCTGCTTTATTACTGTGAAGAGTTGCATGTACATGTAGAGAGGTTAAAACATTAAGACTGCCTTGGAGTTTTTCAGTTATTGAAATAAAATCACACTTCTCATTTTTTTAAGAAATTGTAGCTGTCAGCTTTCTGTACATGTTTGAGTCTTTGTTTTAATCTAGAACTGTTCTGTTCATATAATACTTTGTATATTTTTCTCCCCATCATTCTGTAATTTAGGGAAGACAGAAACTGGCTCGATTTAATGCCCATGAATTTGCTACACTAGTTATAGATATTTTAAGTGATGCCAAACGAAGACAACACGGGAATCCGCTCACTGGTTCGAAAGGTGAATATGTTTTTGGTTGTCAGCTGTTCCATATGCAGTATTTTAGTGATTTAATCCCTAACATCATTTAAAAGTACTCATATTAATGAAGAGATGATGTATACTGGTCTTATAAATGACAGCAAGAGCTAAAGAGATACATGGGTAGCAGGCTGTGTGTGCTTTCACTCGTGTTTCTAACTATGTAGTACAGATTTTAAAATTTTATTTTTTGTTCCACAGAAAATGTGGAACTGATATTGAAGTCAATCAGCAATCAACACAGTGGTGAAAGCCAGGATAATGATCAACCTGATTATGACAGTGTTGCTTCAGATGAAGACACAGATCTGGAAACAAACACAGCAAAATCAAACAGGCAAAAGGTAGGTTTAAAGTACTTATACACAGACACCAAATTTTATTGATAAAGGAAAGCAAAAGTCACTAATTTTCCCCATTACAAGGGAATCTAATATGTGTAAGCGATCAGATGCTTATGCTTATCAAATGCTTAAAAAAAAAAAAAAGTGGGGGGGGCACTAAATCCCTGTTGTTCTAGTTTCTGTTTAATGTTCCCACTGGACATCTGGTAATCTGTTAGGATTTAGTATTCCTTAATACCTTTTTTAAACCATTATGAAACACTATTTCCCTGTTTGAAATACAAGAGACAAGTGTTTTGTGCATAGATGAGCAGTGTTGATTGACATCCAATTTCTTTTATAATAGTCCAAAGTTATTTTAATGAATGAATGTTATTAATTCGAACTTAATTCAAGCTATGATTCCTTTAAAGTAGCCAAAGAAAAATCTGTTGAGATCTCATAGTCTCGTTTTCTTCCAGTAGTCTGTTTCTCAATCGTATAAGCATTTTACCCTTGCTGTTTGTAGAGCCTAGACTCAGACTTGTCAGATGGCCCAGTGACAGCCCAAGAATATATGCAAGTTAAAAATGCTTTGGTGGCTTCTGAGGTAAAGATTCAGCAGTTAATGAAAGTGAACATCAACTTGAGTGATGAGCTGAGAATCATGCAGAAAAAGGTAACGAGCACAATCATTTAACTCTTTCATTTATGTTTAGTAATATTTATCTTAATTTCAGTTGATTAGAATAGCACTACTCAATAAACCAATATAAGGGTAGTGAGAAAGCTTGAAAAAAGGCTGTTGGAATTGGATATGATGCAACAAAAACATATGTTCTCTTTTTGTGGAGATGTTGATGATCTTAGCTCACTTTGACAGCTTTTCCTGGTGATGAGATAGTTATTTTAAATTGTGTGTACTTTCGCTGTTTTAGCAATTTTCAGCACTTACGACGTAAGTGGAGTTTGCTTTTCCAGTAGATCTTCTGTTTCATTGCATTAATAGTATATAGAATATATATAGAATGAGGGGATATTAAAACCCTAACACGGTTTTGATTCTGAAAGTGATTAAAACCCTAACACAGAGAAGTTCTAAAGTGTAGGGAATAAATATCAATTCTATTTGTATATAAGGAGGCTAAGATTTACTTGCCTGTTTGCCAAGTAAAGATCTGAGAGAAGAAGAATGTAAGAATATTGTGGATTTTTTTTTCCCTTACAATATTCAGCATTTGGCAAACCTGCAATGTGAGTTTTGTCTAAACAAGGATAAGGTAGAGGTATTTCACTTAGACTACAAGCTACTACGTATAGATATACTACACAAACAGCAAAGTGATCGTTTCTGCTAAAATGCTAAACTTAAAATCTGGACTCTAAAAAACTGTTTTAAAAGTCAGACTTTCTAAGCCTAATATAAACGAGTCATGTCGTCTCTGAAAGGCCAAAAATTATTCTTCACATGTAAGCAAGTCTTCGTAAACATAATTGTGATAGAAGCAAAAAATCAGGATGCAGGGCATATTTTTCTTGAAAGAAACTGAGCTTTTAGGATTACTGCCAATGTGTAAATTTGATTGCCAAAGATAAAACTGCTGAAAATTAGTGGGAGGATAGGCCCATTTAATTGTCACTTAGGACCCATACTTCTCTTGTAGGCTATCAGATCTTGATGCTAGGATGTGACTGGAGCCCTAATATTGGGATGGAGGGGTGTGAAGTAAGATCAGCTACCAGCCATTCAGAATTTGTTTCATGCTTTGCCACTAGTTGGGGTAAATGGGCATAAAAATGGATAAACCAGACTTTTTTTTTTCTCTGTGAGGTAAGAGAGGACTTCTTTTTGCTAGTGTTAAAAATGGTATTTTCCAAGTAATTATGAGGCTTAAATGCTCGAATTGCAGCTGCAGGAACTCTCCTGTGCTGACACTTTGGTTAAGAGTCTTCAAGCTTTGCTACTGCTGAGGTGAACTTGAGCTGAGGCTTACATTAACACAAGCCCAAACCAGCTGTTCTTCCCTGTATTGTTTTGGAGCAAAGAGTCTGACTCTTTGGGGAGTGGTGGGATTAGCATCTGTGATGAAGCTAAATCAGCAAATGCAAATATCCTCTTAAGTTCAGTACCATCCTTTTATTACAACTCTTAGCCTTTTAGACCTGTTGGAATGAAAAACAGAAGAACATTAGATGTCTCATCTTTTTTCAGTGCTACTTTAACAACTGGTACTGCTTAACCATTTTGCTGCATTAGTTGATTTACCTTTTCACTGATACTGCAATTCTTTAGATAGACTTAATCTTTTTTGAGAAAGATTCCTAAGGCCTGTGGATTAATGAGTCCTTTTAGCGTAGGTGTTTGTGATGTAGCAGAAAGAGATCGTTGCTCTTCTGTAGCAGAATAGCTTTTGAGAGCTGGCGTGGCTGTGACTCGCTCGTTTTGCAGATCAGTTGAGCTAATTTATGTCCTCGTGATGTAGATAGCTACTGGATTTCTCTTAGTTTTGAAGGACAGCTGTAGCGATGCTGTGCTGCAGAAGGAGGAAGGGAGAGCGGCTGTTGGCAGCATAGGGCTGCCGGGAAGCTCCGTGCCCTGGGGTTCTCTGGTGGCTGCCGGCCTGAGGCACCAGCGGACTGTCCTGCTTCAGCAGCTCTAAAGCAAGAGACTTCCTCAAGCAGGAGGGGTGTTGGGAGATTTTAGACTTTATATATTTTTAAATATATATATGTTGTTTTCTATGCACAGAGCTTAGAATCTTATAAGCTAAAAATTCTGTTCACTTTACACATCACCTTATTAGCTCGCTGCATACCTGATCTTTTGCATGCCAATTATTTGAGAAAGACACTAATGAAAGAAAAGGCAAAGCTACACTTGATGCATGCTACTTACGAATAGATTCTTCCTAAATAGACCTTCTGATGGGGAAAAAAGAAATACCCTTTTAAATACTTGCATATTTGTTTATGTACTGCATATTTGTTTATGTACCTAGAGATGATAAAGAGTTTAGTCTGAATTTGCATTGGTTATCACTGGAAATTCCACCAAAAGGATTTTATAAAATGTGGTAGAAGATAAGAAAAAAAGAAACGGCAAACTTGATCTATTTAACTGTCCCTGATGTCAAGCTCTAAAGAGGTAGCTTGGGTCCTGGCTGGTCCTTGGAGCTTCATACACAGAAACCTTAATATACAGTGCATCTTAATTCAGAGTACACAGAAAGAATGTGGAAAAGCATAAATTATTTTGATTAAAGTCTGCACACTCAATTCAGAGGTTGGGAAGTGCTCCAGGCAGATTTTTTTTTTTTAAGTGGAATTCATGTTCTTGAGAGTTCATATGGTGCAAAGTAAATGCAGATAATAAATATACAATTTCTAGATAAAAGACTATCAGCTGTTTGAAATATACTCCGTATATTGTTGGAAAATAGTTGATGCTAAAGTACTTTTTTCTTTATGATGTGTTAATATAGCAAACTTGCTCTCAGTAACTCCACGTAAAAAATAGAAATTTTGCATTTTTACTCTCCATCAAATGTATATGATAAAAAGCTAAAATTAGTTCTTGTTGGCTTCGTAGAAAGCAGTAGCTGATACTTCATTTTCATAAGCTAAAACTCTCCTCTTGCTTTGCAGAGCAAGCTCTAGTTTCCTTTGCGCTGCCTCTGGCATCTGTGCTGTAATTTTGGCATTTGCAAACTCCATGGACCTTATGTTAAAGTCCTCCTTTAAGCTCTCATAGTGACTGCTGAAATGGATCGCTGCACTTAGCACACTGTTTTCTGGGCCAGCCCTCCCCACTTGGCCTCCCAGGCAAGCTCGTTGCATTACATGACTCACGAGCCAGTACAGTTAGACTGGAAGAAATTGCCTGTGTACTTTAATTACAACCATTTAAGATGCTGCAAATCAGCACATAAAGACTTGCCGCATCTGGAGCATAGATGTTTCTGTGCTTATGCTGAACAAATCAAGTAATTTCTGAAAAAGAAATGGAGCTCCAGCTCCCGGTAGCTGCCTTCCTAGTAAAGCCGACAAGCGTGTGCCTGTATATTCAGTTTGCTTTTGACGCTTGCTATTAGACAAACAAAGTCCCACTGCTAAACATGTCTTTCAGCTTCAAACGCTGCAGAGTGAAAATACCAACCTCAGAAGACAGGCCACAACCAATATATATCAGGTCCAAAGTGGTTCTGAATACACAGACCCTACCAACAATTCTTCTTTAAAGCGACGACCGTCTGCCCGGGGTAGCAGACCCATGTCTATGTATGAGACTGGATCAGGTCAGAAACCCTACCTCCCCATGGGAGAGGTCACATACCCCGAAGAAAGCATAACGAGACTGCAGCCTTTCCCTCCACATGTAAGTAAAATCGCTGATGCTTCTGCCTTTCTCCTTATGTTCAGCTTTTCTTTCTGTTCCAGCTGTGCGCATAAACTGGTGCTTCTCAACCGTTTGCTTCTTAGTAAATCTGAACCGTGAGAATTGTTACCGTTTGCTGTATTAACATGTCTGCAGGAGCTTGATGTTTTGAAGAGTAAGAACTATAACAATTCCTGGAGATACAGGCTGGAGCTTTTGCCGTCTGCTCAGCTCTTTCTTTTAACCACAGTGTTTTTGCCAAATATTTGTGTGAATGTTTCAAAACCAGGTGTGTGTGTGTGACGGGGGGAAAAGTAGCTTTCAAGAAGGTAGGTATAGTTCATGGGTTTCTCTCATGAGATACACAGGCATGTGCCTATTTGTGGAACTCTTAAAACCTCCCTTCGAAAATAAAATAAAATTGAAGATAACTTTTTTTGGTAAGGCAACTCTATTTTTTTTTAATTTATTTATTCTGAGTTTGTGAAACCTGACACTGAAGACAGTTTAGACCTGTTGGTTGAACACATTCTTCTGGATTAGCATTTTGTTTATATGCTGCACTAATAGGGAAGAGAGAGGCCTGAATCAGCCACCAGGTTTCCGCACAGGGGTGCGCACACTGCAGATAAGTGGCCCAGCCCACGTTAGTGCTCATTAAAGGTAATTTTCATGGCAACTTTTTAAATTGCCTTGTGAGAAGGAAAATGCGAAAGTATTTTATGCCAGCGTGTGTTTAGCGTTTGGGGATTTGTTCTAGCGTGGTCTGTTGGTAGCGCTATCTTGTGTTCTCCTGTCACATGAATGTTTAAGCCCTTTAAAATGTAAGTTAACATTTCTTGTCTGGCATAGAGGAGAGCAAATGTTCCATGAACATCCCCAAAACGCCAGTGAGTGCCAACAGCAGGAGCGCACCAGGCAGTTGGTGCAGATTATTTTTTTCCCCTCAGTTGAATTAATAAAAACTAAACAAAATAAAATCTCTGTCACTCCAAATGAAGTTGATGTGTCAATACGAAGGTGGTTCCAGCAGCAAGAAGTATAAGAATTCTTCTATTCTTGACAATGAAGGCAAAATACGATAGTGCTTTTATTCAGGTCTTTCACATTTCTCATTTGATTTTAAATTTGGCTGCAGTGGTTCTGAAGCATTGATTTGTCCTGTGGAGATTGGTTAATTTGGTATGATGGCAAATATAGCGTATTCGTTGTGGAATTTGGCACCTCCAGAGTAACAGTGTTACTATCATAAGTCAATTGTGTTTGGAAAAAATTAAATCCATTCAAGTTCAACCAAGTTCTCAATACCATTTTTGCTTTATGTCATCTCCTTGGTTTTAAGAATGTTCCTTTATTTCACTTCAGAGTTATTTGTGTTTTGTTTTTGGTTTTCCCGAGTGTTTTTTTTTTCTTTCCCATTTTTAGATCGGGAGGAGTGCGTTTGTGACCTCCTCTTCATCTCTACCTTCCTTCCCCTCCACGCTTTCCTGGTCAAGGGATGAAAGCACACGAAGGGTTAAGTACCTTCCCCATTAGTCTTTTACCTGGAGGAGGTGGCAATCATCCAAAAAGCCCTCATGCCTCTCTGCTCTCCCCTTTGCTAACGAGCCTTCAGGCCTGCATGAAGCAGCATTTCATCATTTTGGTTTCTTCTGCCACCTTCTGTGGATACTTGCCTCTCTCTAACGGCACAACAGCTAAAATCTTCAGCATTTAACACCACGCACAAAGTCGCTCCAAATCACTCGTTCGATTGCGTAGCGCTGAAAACAATCAGAGGACAAGCTGGTTGCTGTTTAAAAAGTAATTCGGTAGACACTCTACTGATATTTCATAAGCCAATACATAACTTTTCCTTCTGACTAAAATGCATTGCATGAGACCCAGGAATGCTCACTGGCTTCCAGCTTCCACGGCTGCTTTTTCTGGGGGCTGTCAGTTTGCATCCACTCCGCAATGCTCCTGATTGACAGTTTGTCTTACAGATGTTCAGCAGTTTGTTTGAAGTGAGTTCTTTAAGGGGCCAAGCAGATAGCGCTGCAGATTGCCCGCTGGTTTGATGTCAGCTAGCTGGCTTTCTGCTTACCCTGACAGACAGAAGACCAAAAAGGCATGGAAATTGCTCTTAGCAAGACTCCTTTCAGGTTAAAGTTGAAGACTTGCGTTAGAACATAAAGGAAGTTCATATGGGTGTTCGTGAGGATCTGCAAAACTTTGTTCTTCAGGTCTTTGTTGGTCACTATATTGACTTTAGGAAGACAAATTGTAACATTACTGGGAAACAAGTGCATTCTGTATGCTGTTATCTCAAAGGCACTGTTTTGTTGCAGCCCCCTACGTGAGCTTTACCTATTTAGAGAAGCATTATCCAGCTTGTTACAGTTTTCTAACGTTGTTCTCTTTTTTTTTATAGTGGAATACTTCATTCAGGTTCATTTGCTGGAAGTTAGCATAAAATGCTATTTCACAAAAGAACAATTTGAGCGTATCTAGGATGGTAAACACCTTGCTAGACTAGTGCATTTGTGACAGGCAGCTGCTTAGGCTACATCTTGCTTAGGATCCTACAAAGAATTCTAAGTTACATGTTCTGGAATTGCAAATGTAACGTGCTTTTGCCTTCTTTTGAATAATTTCAGGTTCTGGTTGTGGAAGGGCTTATGTAAGACTGTAGTGGATCCAGAGTAGGCAGTTTACTACGAGGTGATACAAATTATAAGTGAATATCCTTCCACATAGCCAGATGTGAATCTGGGTTTGCCTGCAGCTGGTTTCAACACTGCGCTTGTAAATTATGGTGGAGCCTAGAAACTTGAGAAATTTGTTTTCTTTTGCTTCTAAGCATTGGTGATTTTTATTGCTATTTCAGATCCTGTTTTCCTCGATCACTGTTGTGTTTGTATTTTTGCTCATAGCATACAGCATTACTGCTCATCACACTGTTCTCCATTGCACATCTTGGAGAAGGGGAAGGTCAGAACCCACATGCAGTAGTTTTGCATCTTCACTGTTTCTCTGCCACTTGGTCTTTGTTCACTACCTTGACAGATGATTCAAAAAACGCAACTATTTTTTTTTCTGTTGAAAATAACTTTGAAATGGATGGAAAGTGCTCATGTTACAAGTGCTTCAAACCAAAGATCTGTTTTGTTTTATTTTGGTTCTGTTTTTTTTAAAAAAGAGAAGGCAAGAGTGGGTAACAAATGGAGTGAAAAACATTTTCTATTCACGTTGCTTGTCATTCCTGAAGACAGAAATACTGTCCTGACTGTATTTATCAGGTATCCTACCTGAAGGCAGCCCTCCTAGTCTAACACTCGAGTGTCCCTTGGTCTGGTCTTTACTTCAGGGTTTCTGTAGGGCTCTGAGGGTGCCTCTCCAGCTGGGAAGGTGGGAGACCCTGTCAGGTGAGCGGTGCCGTCTGTGGACAAGCCCAGAGCTGAGGTGACACCAGGACTTCCAAGCCCGGTCGAGGGACGTGGCTGCAGGGTGACACCAATGTGTTGAGCTTCCAGATGGGAGGGCTGCAGCAGCATCCCAACAGCTTGGCCATTTTAATGGTAGAGCAGGTGTGGGTGGTCCCTGGCCTAGGGTAGGAATGTGCCTCCAAGGGGCTTGAACTCAAAACTGATGTGAAAACTGGAGAGGGCCCTGCAGGGTATGGATAGCGTATGGTCATTAGGGTGTATTGCTGGGTATCAACGATACTAGGAGGGCAGCTGAGAGGAGGGAAGGGAGACCAGCACTGCCTGGGCAAGCTCGCTGAGAAACTCTAAACACTAGTCTTGGTGACTAGTAGGGGCTGCGTTAGCGTCTGCGCTAATGCTGTGTCTGTTCTTGAGCTGTCATAGCTGAGTATTGGAGCAGAGAAAAGTCACAAGGAAGGTACGTAAGAAAACAAAGCAGCGTCACCCGCTTGCCCACGGATCCGCGCTGGGAAGCGTGGAATGTGTCTGCTGAGGATAACGAGGTAACTCCCTGTCTGGCGTCAAGGGCTCAGGGACACGGACCGGGCGGCCCGCTGGGACCCTGGTGTCGCTGCCCCTCCGAACGTGGGTGCAAGGGGGAGCAGGAGAGGCTGCTGTGCCGACGGCAGCTTCTGGCAAAGCTCAAGGACCTTTTCTCTTTAGAACTGCTCGTAGAAGCTTGGGTAAATCCTATTCCCTAACACAGGTCTGCTTTGTACTTTAAGGAAGAATTTCTCATTAAGGAGGTAATACTTAACTAGGGAACTAGTGAATTTCTTGATTCGGAAGAAGGGCATGGCCTTTACTATCACATTCAGTTCAGCACTGCTGTTGTATGCATGCTGTAAGCATACTAAGCATCACAGTCAATTGGGTAAAAAGGAAGAAAAATGCATTACAGGAGAAACAACAGTAACTTGAAGCGTGTGAATGAGTAACCTGGAATTGAGCAGTGAATAATGATAGGGCTAGACTGAGTTTGCAAAATAAGACTGGTACAGGAACTCTGATGCAAAAGAGCAAACCAATGTGCATAGATTATATGTGAAAATAATTGTGGTTCTTTTTTAAGCACAATACTTAAATAAATCTTTATTTGTTGTAGGCCTCAAAATTAGAAAAACAGAACAGCATGCCTGAAAGTGACTATGATAATCCCACCACCAGTTTGGAGCTGGATGAGACAGGGTAGGTCTGATGACACATGGAGCTAATGCTTAAAGACAAAGGATTATTTAAACAATACTAAAATTCTGTACCGCATTGACAATGCATTACCCTTTTGCAGGTCTGGTAGGAAAGGAAGGCAGAGGAGTGTCATTTGGCAGGGCGAAGGGTCTATCCCTGAAGATACTGATACAGCACCCAGTTCCAGTTTGCCCAGTACGGAGGATGTGATTCGGAAGACTGAGCAGATCACTAAAAATATTCAGGAGCTCTTGAGGGCAGCACAAGAGAACAAGCACGACAGGTAAGTGCCGAGGTCCTGAAAAGTTCTGGAGTTCAAGAAGAAATAAAGAAGACTTTGTACTGACCTGCCTGTCCTCCGCGGAAGGAAGTAGTAGAGGGACAAGGGCAAGACTCTTGCGAAAGACCTGCTGCAGGATCCACATTGCAAGCTGCATGTAGTGCACGTCTAAGGTGTGAGTCAAACAAGTGTTGCGGAGAGCTTGGTATTGCAGAGAGCTTGGTATGAGCAGTAATGCTCTGAGCTCCTCAGGCTGCAGGAGATCTAGGTAAGAACGCCCCAAGGAAATGGGATTGCAAACTGAGGCTTGTTTCAGGAAAGAAAATCAAAGGCAGAGAGAACTTGGCCTTCAGATAGTACTTCTCAATGTGGCTGCATTTGTTATCTCTAATCTGCTGTCCTGAGGGCTCTTGTTTTGAATGCGTGGTTTGTTGTGGTGGTGGTGGTGTTTGCTTTTGTTGTTTGTCCTTTTTAGAAGGAAACAGATAATGTGCCAAGGAAAACTATTTTTGAACTGTTAGTTTAGACACAGAGATAACTTGATAAGTAGGTGACTGCTTGTCAGCACATCAGTTAACACTCAGCTCGAGCTCCCTCATCTAATCTGTAACTAAACCTTATGGTTATTTTTGCTAAATATCTCTGTGCAAGTGCTGTTGATATTGTCACTATGTAATCGTGACAGTCTTTCTGACCCCAGGACAGTTCTTTGCCTGCTAAATGGCTGGTGTTTTTGTTAAACCCTTATTTCCTGTATTATTGAGGAAGATGGACAACAATGGGGCTATTTAGTCCTGTTTCTTTTTGTCCTTGTACCCTGCTATTTTTAGAAGGCACAGTGCACGCCCTCCGGAGTCAGCTCTGGGATGAATGGAGAGCTCCAGTGTGTTTCTGATGAGCACAGTGCCCTTGTCCGTGACTTTCTCGCTGACACTCTTTGATGTTTGCTTGTCTGTTCCTTCAAGATGATAGTGAGAAGCAGTAGTAAGCAAAGCTCCAAATAGGTTGGTTGGTTTGTATGTCACTGCTTGTGGAGTACAAATTAAAAAGTCTTTAAAAGCAGCAATGCAGCATAACTGGGCTTTTGCTGTTGACTAGATTGTCTCAAAAAAACTGTTTATTTTTTTCTTTCTTCTGTACCGTGAATAGCATATGTTGTTTGCTGGTATTTAAATGACAAGACATACAGACCGCTGAGCTGTGAAACTGAAGTTCTTTGTTTTCCTAATCCTTGGCTTTGTCTCTATGGACCAGGCATTGCATAGCCCGCATGGAGCATAGGAGGCGGGATGAGTAGGTTTGTCCCACCATTGCCCTCTAGCATTAGGAAAATGCTTCCTTAGGAGAACAGAATATTCAGGGTCATAATGATGCAGCTTCCAAGGGTGTTCTGGGAATGTTACACGTGAAAGTGATGTGCTGTGTAGATAACTGGGCAGGCATAAACGATATTTTTGTATTCATTTTATTAATGAAACACCCTCTTCCTTTTTTTTTTTTTCTCATTTTTTCCTATTGTGTTCTCTGCTCAACGGCCCTGGTAGAGCGCAGGAGCGGGCAGGGGTGCCCGGGCTCAGACGCGGCCCCGGCCGCTTCCGCGCGCTGGTTCCCTGGCCTGGGAGAGCTTCCCTGCAGCCTCTGAGCATCCAGCAGCCTCATCCCACCTCCTGGTGCCCCGGCCTCTGCCCCTGCCTTCCAGGCACTGTGTCCTTTCTTCTCTGCTGCCTCCTTCCCTCGTGCTCCGCCTGCACAGGGGTCGTGGAGGGCTATGCACGAAACGCTCCGAGGGGCCAGGGAACCGCAGGCAGCGAGCGGAGGGAGCCGGGAACGTCGGCGCCCATGGGGTGAAGCTCCCGCCACGGATCCGCCCGGGAGCGGAGTCACGGCCTAGAACCCGCAGCCGTCTCCAGCTGGAGATTCCCCGCTCTCCATTCTGTTTATTGTCTATCGATATAAATCGTGACAACTAATAGCACAATATCCTGTTGCCAGTTTTGATACTGGTGCAAAAATAGGAGAATTTTCACAATCCCCAACTTCCAACATTCAAACCTTGCAGATCTCTACCTGTTCATAAAGCGAGTGTGTTAAACAAGACAATCCCGTTCCTCAGTGATCTTGGATCAATGAACAAAGACTTATGTGCAAGATATTTATACCAGTGTTTTGCACCTTGAGCAAAAATATTGTTTTTTAATGCCTAAAAGGCAACCAAATTTAAAGATTCTTTAAAAATGTTCAAGTTTTAACACCAAACCAGTGTTAAATATCAAAATCTGAGGTAAGAGACCTCAAGTCTTCAGTTATTGCTAAGATAGGTTTTTGTTTTCCCCAAGTTATTACTACTTGAAAATGTGTGTGAACTTACCAAATGTGTCAGCTCACTTAAAGAGTATATAGTATATAGGCAAAAATAATGTTATTTCTCCAAGGTGTGCCAAAAACTTGGCACCAAACCCAGAGAGCTGGAGAACAAGTTACGAACTAGGCATCTCTGGCACAAGTCTCTTTTATTCAAGTAATCCTTGCAGCTTTTTCAGTGCTGCTGGTGGAGGCTTTAAGCAGCAAACAGACCTTTCTGTGAGTTAAGGCACTGCTCAACGTGACCTACAGGAGGCAAATTATTAACTCAGCAGAATGGGAATTCCAGTGAACTTGAAGTATAAAGAGATTTTCTTCCACTTTGAGTTATTTGATAGGATTTGTGGTTTGAGACACATGGAAATATTCCCTCTTTAGAGCAGTTTTTCCTGCATCGCCTCGATGACCCCAGTGTGTTGCTTTTGTTTCGGTGCCTTTGTAACTGATGTGTTTTGCACCTTTGGTATTGCAAGGTAACTGCCTGTCACTGGTTGTGGGTTGTTTGTTTTGCTTGAAGGGCAATGAAGTGTCCTAATCATGCCCAGTACTTCACTGCTGTGCTACTGCCTTGTGATTTTCACCCTAAGATTGCACTGTGTTAACTAACTGGAAGCTGAGTGTTCAGTGCATAAAAATGAGTCTTTTGAAATTAGGATTATTTGCACCATACTAACAGAATGCTTCACAAAATTTGTTGCAAATAGTTCTACGATGTAGCTTGGACAGACTGATATTCAGTATATGATTAAGATGTGAAGTTTGTGAGGACTGATGGGATTTGGTATCACTTATTAACAGGATTACTGAAAACTGAGCCTAGAATATACACACTGTGAAAGCAGCTCATAGTTTAGCAATGCAGGTATTAGTAAGCTGCTGTAGGAGTCCTTGGTCGTTGTGAATTGTTAATGTATTGTGTGTCAATTCATCAGAGAAGGCAGTTTTACCTTGAGTTAAACTTCACTAAAAAAAAGGCAAGTAGATGTCCTGCTTTTGAGCCATGATAGGGAAAAGAGGCAGCCTCTGCATGGGGCTGCATTCCTCATTGAACTGGAGGTGGACTGGAGAGGTGGAAGTGCATGTCCTTGGAACTGAGTGGGTCCTTAGGCTGCCTCTCTGCAGCAAACTAAGGAGTACTTTAAGCCCAGCTCTTAACCCCGGAGAAATGTGTTTCTTAGATCATTTAAGGTTTAGCTGAGAAATGAGGGGTTAACAGCTTACAGAGGTCAGGCATTGGATCCTGCTGCCAAGTGTTTGGAACATAGTTTTTTGGATTTATTCTTTTTTGGTGTTATAATCCAAAGAGAAGCATTTTGGAAAAGACTCCTTTGTAACTTACCCATGGAAAATAAGTGCAGGAAAGTTTCCTGTGTTGCTTAGGAGGGGGAGGCACGACAGTCCTGTAAATATTTACTGTTGAGTAGATCAAATAATATTTTAAAATATTTTTTAACTGTCTGGATGGCAAAAAGACAGTTCTGAAACGTAAAATTATTTTTTTAACCAGAAAGTTGCTTTGTTCCAAATACCTCCACATCACCCTGTTTTGTATAAGTGTCTTCAAACTGCAGAATCTGATATATTTCGTGCCTGCCTCACGTGAATCAGTTTACTTGGGCACGCTCTCCCCTGCAGAGCAGTGATATGTGGAGCCTACGTAGGCTGACAGAACAGTCTGAGCAGCTTTCCGTGCTCACTTAGAGTCAAATTGAAGCATTTGAATAATTTTTAGATGATGACACTGTATGAATTAATGTGCAACTAGTATTTGTAGACATGTGTTTCCATAATTGAGTACAAATTGAGGCTTTATTCTGATGCTATTTGGTATAACAGGTGTGAACAGTCATTCCTTCAAACAAACTTCAATCAAAGACAGACCAAAATTGAAGAATTAACTATCTCTGAAATCAGACAGTGTGGTTATATACAGACTTGTGCTGCGGTGTGCACGGGGGCTTCACCATAAGGTGTTCAGGTTTTTGCGACTCAGTCATTTGAGGGAAATAGCTACTGACGAGTGAAATTGAAAAGGGAAGGGTCTTTACCTGGAGAATAATATGTTGCCTTTTCTTGCAGCTATATACCGTGCTCCGAGAGAATACATGTGGCAGTAACAGAAATGGCAGCCTTGTTTCCAAAAGTAAGTACTGCAGGGGTTTAGATAGTTTTGCCTCTCTCCTCTCTGTGTGAGTAAATTCTACTGCAGCAAATGAAAACCAAAACCAGAAGGTAGGAAGAAGTGACTAGGTATTTTTGCCAAGTCTAGCATCGTTGTATTTATTGCCATGCTGATTGGAGAGGGTTACTCTCTGAATCCAGGCCTTAAGATGGAAGTTCAAAAGTAAAATTAAAGAAGTACAGCAGTTCCCCCGAGACTGGAGGATCTTTCATGTAGCTTAAGCAGTCCTGTGGTTACACGGGAATTTTGCTAGACTAATCAGTCCCAACCTTCAGTTTGATGCCACTGCTTGGCTATCTTATTGGCACGGTCATTTCAGACTGTTCACTCTCTGTTGAAGCAATCTGTGTCTTCAAAGCAGGGTTTAGCTAGTGAGTGACATTTCCATTTGTCATATGTACACCTGAGATTGCCAAGACGAGTAGCTTTTTGTGTCCTTAGAGAAAAAGGGGGTTGTCTGAGATCAGATGAATTACTCTCCATTTTGAAGCTAAAGTTACCTGCAGTTGAAGTGAATATTTTTCACTGCAAAATAACTCGAAAGACCCCTGTTATCTCAACCTCAAATGTTCTGGAATCTGAATCAGATTTTCTTCCTGCTCCAATACTGCTGAAAATTCAGGTGTGTTCCTGTGTGACCCCGTTGGTGACATAATCACGGATTGCATATCTGGATTTATTTCCTATATGAAAAATATATTTTTGGGCCTACCTGGAGATGGGTGCCCAAAAAGCCCAGTCGTACGAGCAGCTGTCTGGGTGCAGGAAGGAAGGAGCCGGTGAGCAGCGCTCGGGCCGCTCTGAACATTGGTTGGGATCTTGGGGAGGTCGCTCTCCGTGCAGTGAGGAGCTCCGGAGAAGTCCCGGGCAGCACAGAGCCCTCGCAGCAAACATCCTGTGTTAAAGAACGTTAATTCACAACTGCTGGCTAATTAAAAGTGATCCTGAAACAGTTTTGTAGCATCTGCTTCAACTTTTATTTCTGTTCCCAGAAACCCAAATCGGAACTGGTAAGGACTTCATTGCGTCTGCTGACCTCTAGTGCCTACAGACTCCAATCCGAGTGCAAGAAAACGCTGCCTGTGGAGACCTGCCCCACCACGGACATCCAGCTGGTCACCCAGCAAGTCATCCAGTGCGCCTACGACATTGCCAAGGCTGCTAAGCAGCTGGTGACCATCACCACCAAAGAGAACAACAACTGAGGCACGCTTCAGCTTGCCAGTCTGGTGGGGTTTTGTAAGGCTGGATTTCAAATGTAGGTGTGGAACTATTCCAATTTTTACAAGGAAAAGTAAAGGGGGCGATTTTTTAAAATTCAGTATTATTTTTGCATGTTTTCTAACCATTTTAATTTAACCCACTGCCTTATTTTGTGCCTGTGTTGCCAGTTTAGTTACAGATAATATAGCATGTTGCAAATAGCTGTTGAGCCAGTATCAGGTACCAAGGTTGTATCAAGGTCTCCTAAGAGATTTCCTTGGGGCCAGGTTCTGCTTTCCGAGGCTGCTTGCCCAGTGCCCGTTGTGTCAGCTGCACCTCCCGGAGGGCAGATCTCACCTTGCTCTGTACGTCCTGGAGCCTCCCTGGAAGTGAAACGAGGCCCTGAAGGCTCCAGGAACGTCGCCTCCAAGCAGCAGAATGAGAACAACCCGAGTGTTATCTCTCCCCATATCAACTGTTGTGCAATAATACATTTTTAGTCTGATGAAACAGTAGTAGTTGTGGGCATCTGAGCTTATTAAATGTAACTATACCAGGTCTTCTGTCACTTTATCTGTTTTGGAAGGAATTTAAAATTTAATAGTTACTTCTTTTAGTTGTCACTATGCCATTAATATATATGTTTGATGTTACTTTAGGGCATTAGTGGTAAAATATTATCCTTTGTTTCTTAGTAACTCATTCTAAAGTTTCCTCCAGAATTTTATTACCTTTTAGTGTCATCTTCAAGGCAAAATGTTGTTGTTAGCAGCATTGTTCAGTATCTCTTCAGATGCAATTTTACTCAAGATCTTTATGGTAATCATGGGGAAAAAAAAGGAAATTAGAAGAGTGCCAGTTCAAAGGAAGTTATGTCTGCCATAGGATATTGCCTTTGTACCTCAGTGTATCCAGTTGTGAAAAGATTTTATATCCAGGACCTTTCATGCAAAGCTTTCAAAATTTTACAAGCTACATATGGAATAACTCCGGATCAGTTGCCTATCAGAAATGTAGATAGGTAACAAATGTCAGTGTATGTTGCATTTTTTCAATTCCTAGGTTCATAAAAATTTCAAAAAGAAAATAAAAAGACCTGTGCAAGTCCATACTTTCAAAAACAGTGATTCCTTTAAGAATCTAAATTCCATGGAGATTCAAAGATATTTGGACTCCTAACGTGTCCCATGTGAACGCGTGCTGCTGCTCTCGATGCCGGTTGTGTCAGTTTAACTGGTAGCTGCTCGGAGCAGCAAGTTAGCTGAAAAACAAACCTAGGAAACGGAGAGAGGTGTCGCGTGTCAGTGGTCAATATAGGAAGGCGTTTTCTGGTGCCAGGGTGACCCTGGAGCCGTTTCAGTGATGAGTGGCGAAGGGATCGTCACACACAGAGACCCTGCGGCCAGGTGGAGATGGAGCTTATCGAGATTTTACATCTGGGTGAGTGTTTTGACAGCTTTGCTCACCTTGTCACTCTGCGAGTCGTGTGGAGTTCAGAGGAAAGAGAGCTTGATTCATTAACTCAAATGAGGGAGTAAATGAACTGTAGGTAGTTGCTTTTTCAAAGAAAAAAAAAGTATTTTGATATTTTTGATGCTGTGAGACTTCACAAATCCTGCATGTCGTGCCTGTTTATCTATAAACCTGGCAAAACTTGTGAAAGCTTTCCACCAACTAGATGACTTTTCCTTGTTATAAGTAATCTTGTGAGACTTTCCTCTAGTTCCAAAAATTGCAGGGCCACGAGCTGCACACGTTGCTCTAATCTCTGCCCTCTCGGTGTTAGCCAGCAGTATCTGTATAAATGTCATCATATTGTGGTCTGTCTGAACATGCGACTACTCAGCCAGTCTTGGTGAAACACTTGGTCTGGAAGTGGCTCCCTGCAGTTCCTTAAGCAGGTCTAGCATATTCCAACATTTTTCTTTAAGGCTTTTGGGTAAAAATCTGCCATGTTTAGGTTTACAAACAAAACCTAAATTTCAGTCGTTCTTTCCTTTTAAGCCCATACGTGTGTTTGTGCATACGTACAAACGTTGCCCAAGTGCCATGGTGTTGTTGGATTCTTAAATGTTGTGAATAGCTGCCTGCCTGAAGTATTTGAGGTGCAAGAGAAGAGGGGTGGAGAGAGATTACTGCAAAGCTAGTGCAGTAATCATCTCTACGATCTGTCTTCCTCCACCTCTGAGTCCTGGAACTGTTTCTAGATTTGCAGGAGTGTGGACAGGCTGGGGGTAGAACTGTAGAAAACAAACACTTAAACTGTTTAAGAATTATCAGTGTATTCATCTAATCTCCTTTTAGGACTTTTTGTTTTAAATTAGCATAATGGAAAGGTAGAGAATGGTGTTTTTAAATCTCTCAGGACCTTGTTACGTGCTTTTCTTTAACATATCCTTCTCTGATTTCCAGATAAGTTGTCTGAATTTGCCTCTGTGCCAAAACACAAGTGAACTTTAACTGCGAGCCCTTGTTCTCTGTACACTAACTACACATTTTCTAAAATAATGTAGGTTAAAACTGTAATCGATTTCCCCTTCATTTCCATTTCTAGTGAACTCCAGCTTCTTTGGACAAATGTGTTTGGGATTGTGCTGCTGACCCATGTGTTGTTGCCCCAAACTAGCCTCATGTGGGATATGAAATTTTCTTAGCTAGCAGTGGAGCAGAAGCAGGGACTGAGCAAATGCTCTGGTACCTCATCGTGGCTTTTCAAAAGCAGGCAGTGTGGATCAAAAATAATTGTGAAATTGAGTAATACATTAGCCCTCAAGTGGTATGTAGCACTGCAGGTCACAGGATACTGCATTACCTGAAACAACAAAGGTGACTTTTATGTTTTGAACTCTTTTCTCCCCTTCCCTGCCCCGCCAAATCCTCTTTACAAAATGCTGCATAGGAAAGTGAAAATGCCTTTTTACAAACTTGTATTTATCAGTGTCACTCTGGCTGTACATTCTGACCTAATCTTTTGTTTACTGTATTACTATAAAATGCTAAAATCCTTTCAGTGTGTAAAACTGTTCTGGGTTATTTGAGCGCTTGTTTTGTGAAGCAGAGACCTTGGAAAAGTTCCCTTGGTTGAGTAAAGGCTCCCGTCCCAAACTAGCATTGCCCCGTTGAGGCTGCATTGCTGGAGCTGCCCCTGCCCTGGCTGACACGAGGCAAATTGGCACTATTGCTAAAACTCACTCTCACCTCTGCTTGCAGCAGCCTTGTAACATAATGAAACTAACACTTGTTACGCTTGCAATTACTCATTATTTATGAAAAACAAGAAGAACCCTTTATTGAAGTCTTCAACACACTTCAAAGAGGACTGAACTGTCCTATAATGCAGCTTCTGGCACTATTTCTTAACAACTCGGTGCTCTGCAATATGCTTTGACGCATGAGCAGGGCAGCTAGGGCATGTGGTGCTGTCCCAAGGTCCCAAACCGCAGCCCCTAGGGCCTCAGCATTGCTGTGCAGCAGCAGGCAGCCCCTCTTTCGTGGTGTTCTGACCACGCTGCACCTTTTCTTTCCTTTGCTCTTCCTCCTGGTGAAGGCTCCGACTCGCTGCTGTGTGTGCTAAGCTGAAACGCCACAACTCCAACACAAACCAAGTGAAGCCATGAAGGGAGGAGGCCTCAAGGCCTAGTCCCACCTCTGAAGGGACTCGAGCCAGCAGAAACGTGGTCTTGTGTTCAAGCAGGCCACAGCTGAGTATTTTCAAATACCTTCTTTCCATTTCTGTTTAGTCTTAGAGTCATTGTAGACTATTCTAAAAACATTATTAGCTAAAGCATTCCTTGATTCCTTAAAATATTCTTTTGCTAGTAGGCAAATCCACTTAATGCTCCTTCCTCAGGTATACCGGACAGGAATCTTCAGGTCCATGCTGCTTTTGGATGACCGTAGAGCTAATGGGGTCAAAACAAAAGATAATTATTTTAAGAGCTCTAGAATTAGTCCTCTGTGATGGTGTTACTAAGCAGTCAGAGAAAGTACATGGAACAAGTCTTTCAAGAAAAAAAATCTACAGTAACTTTTAAGAGCTGATGATTTAAGGCAAAAAATCTGCTTACATGAAGATTGTCACCCTTACATGAAGATTGTCACCCTGATATGCTTAAGTGTCATGATTCCCTCAACTGCGCTTTACCCTGTTGCGATATCCTTGCTCAGCCATGCGCTTGGCCTCCTGCTGCACTAGCTCCTCGCAGTGCTGCTTCCTTAATCTCTCCTCTTCCTCCTCCTCTCTCTGGCGCTCCTGCTCCTCTTGCTCTTGCAGGTGTCGCTCTGTGAGCTAAGGATAGCAGAGACATGGGATATTAGGGCTAGGTTAGACACGCAGGCGAGTCGAAGAAGCTGCACTTACCTTTCAAAGCAGCTTTCTGCAGCAAAAGGGTTTCTCTAACAAAAGTTTAAGGAGGGCACTGAGTACTGTTTAGCTGACAAGGGACAAATCCACCTTGGGAACTTCAGCAGAACTGACTAGAGAGTCTGTTTGCCCACTTAGATTCTGCACATTCCTTAACTGACCTCTCCAAAGCCAAACTGTTTCTCTGCTATTGTGCTTCAACACGTAGTTTTCGGAAGCAATCCGTGAATGGCCAGAGCTCGTGGGCACACGCCGGGAAGCCGAACCAACCGTACCTGAGCGTCCAGCTCCTGTCTGCGAGCGGACTTGAGTTCCTCTTCCTGCTCTCTCTCGCGCCTCGTCAGCTCTTTGGCCTCCTCAAGCTCTCTGATCAGCTGCTCTCGATACTTCACAGACTCTTCTTGGGCCCGTCTGTTCAGCTCCAGCTTTTCCTGGATCTGGCGCTGTCTGCCTGCAAGCACCTTTGGGGAGTGAGGAGATCAAGGGAGACGTGAGGCAAGAAAGGGGCCAAATGCAGAAGCAAAACTGAAGAAATCTCAGTATAGACATTAAAGCAGCGCTCAGGAAATATATGAAGACAAATAGAAAACTCTGGCCCTGGTACTGAACTAATGGATAGAGGTCTGTAATCCTCAGGACTCTTGTTTTAAGCAAGTAAAACAGCTGGAATGATGGCTTAAGAGAAAGGTGAGACACGTCATTAAAAAAAAAAGGTAACTTTTCAAAGGTACCTCACTCATCAGACGATCTCTGGCCCTCTTTTCTTTTTCCCATTCTTCTTCCCTTTTTTCCCATACTTTTTTAGCTTCTTCTCTAAAGAAGGGATAAAGAATTATCTCTAAGGTTTAACGTACAGCTCAAAAAAGATATAGTCTATGGTCATGGTCAACGTTAGAGGAGCACTTGTTTTAAGTGTGTATTGACTCACCTAAAAATAGTCTGCAGCTCTGCTTCTCTCTCCTTCTCTAGCTGGAGCTGTTCCTCAATGACCCGTTTCATCCAGGCAGCGTCCGCAATAGCCCGTTCTCGTCTCGCCGACTGGAGGCGCTTCTCCTCCTCTTCCTTCTGAAGGAGGGCTAATAAAATTTGCCTGTCTGTCTCCTGAGAAAAGTCAAAAGATTAACAGTGATTCAATACCCTCAAGCTGTATGCAGAGCTTCTCCGTGGAAAAATGACCAGCGTGGCAGGCTTACCAGCTCCTCTTGTATCTGCTGGGCTCGCCTCCTCAACTGGGCATTGCACTGATGTCTCAAAAAGCGACTGAAGAGGAAAAAAGAGAAACACTCAAAATGAGTCTGAAGCCTGGGGTGGAGATGATGGCAGTTCCTGCTATTTCTAAAACAAACAGAAGGAAAGTAATTGCACCCATGTAATTTGCTCCTTTGCAGTTCTAGGTGCTTCCTTCAAAAAAAGAAAATTAATTAAAGCATTAAAACCTACCACTGCTCTTTGCTAGTGCTCTTATGGACACAGGATCAGATCTGTCCAAGCCCTACTGAATTGTGTGCCGCACCGTACCCAAGCTCTATCTTCTTCCGATGCTCTTCCATTCGCTTCCTTTCCTCTTCTAAGTTCTCCAGCTCCCACTTCTGCTTTATTAAATTCTCTTGTTCTTTCTTCAGTTTAGTTGCCTAATATTTAAAAAACGAAACAAGCACCCCTAAGAAACTGCACTTTAAATAGGTAAGATAGCCCAGAGCGAGCCTTTTTACCAGTGTTTGTACCATGTTTTGCCACCAGCACCAGGAGTAGTTCCAAGGACCTGACTCCTTTCTAAGCAGCCAAAATCCTCACTGCATAAACATCCCACTTCAAATTCACTGCTGGTGTATGTGCATACAGCACAGGCAACAGCAAAAACCCCCAGCTGAGCCAAACTTCAGCACGAAAGTGTCACACTTAGAAGTTTTCACCAATCTTCCTTGGCTGACGCAACACTAAACGGTGATGGTGTTTAAAGGGGAGCAAATAAAGGCTACCAGATTTCGGCAGTGCCGAGGCAAAGATCTGCATCACTAACAGAAACGTTGTCACTGCTTGCTTCACTGCTAGTGCAATTTAACAGAAAGCTGGAAGGAAGAAGGCAGGGCAGCGCTGCTGTGTGTGCAAGCGAAACAGCAAACTTTCTTCCCAAATAAGGAGGTTACCTCTGTCTCCTGTAATTTCAGTTCTTTTATTTGCTGAAGCAACATTTCTGCTTGCTGCTTCTCCTCCAGCCGGCGCCTTTCTTCCTCTTGTCTCATCCTCTCCAGTGCTTCCCTCCGCGCAATTTCATATTCATTTTCATATCGTTTTTCCTCTTCTCGTTCAGCTGCTTCTTGCTAAACAAGCCAAAAGAAAGCAAAGCATGTAAGGTTACGCACAAAGAAACAACCCCTGACTCAGGAAATCCACAAATCACAAATTCCTGCAAGCTGAAATGAATTTGGGCAATGTAGAACAAATACTAGGAAAGAAGATAAGGACAAAGTGAGACTCCCTGAAGACTGCAGTGTGAAAGTGGATGTTGGACTAGCCAGCTCTTCAGCAGGACCCCACAGAGCTCTCATGCCCCCACGTACCTGCCTCTTCTGCTCGAGCTGCTCACCCCACGCCTCCCTCACGTGCTTCTTGTGCAGCTCTGACTCCACCTGGAAAAGACAACGTAGACAGCGTCACGTTAGTGCCAGCAAGACGTGGAGGGGACCCTTTGGAGACCCTCCTGGTACATCCCTAGCCCCAGAAGCCCTTGGGATCTCCCCCTGCAGCGGCTGGGGCTGCAGAACCCCAGAGATGTGGCTGCTGTGGTTGCTTTCAATGGGCAGGACCCTCGAGGAGGTGGTTGCTCAAGGCACAAGCGCTGCAAACCCGTTCCCAGGGTGAGAACGGGCTGCTCGCCGTTTTCCAAGAGCGCGCACTTTGACGGGAGCTCCTGCCCCGTTCAGCGCCGTTGCTACTCCTTCGCCGTTTGCCCATCGGAAGCCGCGACAGGCGCTGGAGCTGCGAGCCCAGCGGAGCCGCAAGAGCAGCTCCACGTGTTCACACGCGTGGCACTCGCGGGGCCGCAGGGGGTAACGTCACCTCCCGGAGCTCCGCGTTGTTCCTCCTCCAGTGCTCGAGCAGCAGCCCCTCGGCCACCTGCGGGCAGAGGCGGGCGACGCTGGCAGCGCGTCCCGGTGCTGCCGGTGCCGCCGGTGCCGCCCGGTGCCG
>VZSG01000240.1:6289-16791 GCA_013398315.1 Nothoprocta pentlandii | reverse complement strand
CCTTCCCGGCAGTGGCGCTGCCGGTTCGGGCGCGCTGCCGGTTCGGGCGCCGCGCTCGGTTCCGCTCGCGCTGCCGGTTCGCGTCCCGGGCCCGGCGGCGGCCGCGCCGGCCATGGCGCTGCTGCTGGAGCACGAGTTCAAGCCGCTGCCCGCCGACAAGCAGATCGAGACGCTGCCCTTCCTGGAGGCCGTGGCGCACCTGCCGCCCTTCTTCGGTGAGCCGCCCTGGCGCTCCCGTCCGGCGCCATCCCGGCCGCCAGCGCCTGGCTGCCCCCCTGTCCCACCACCGGCACACCCGGGTTCTGGGTCTCCCCCATCCTAGTGCTGGCTGTCCCCAGGTCCTGTGTCCTGTGCTGGGGGCCCCAAAGTCCGGGACCCCCCTGTCCCATGTTGGTGCTGAGCCCAAGGTCCTGGGTGTCCCGCTGTGCTGGGACCCAAAGTCCTGGGACGCCCCCATCCTGTCCCAGGGACCCCAAGGTCCTTGGTTTCTCATCCCGTCCTATCCTGGGGGCCCCAAGTTCCAGGGGTCCCCCCCTCCATCCCAGCGATGTGACCCCCAAACTCCTGGGTTCCCCCCATCCCATTGGGGTGCTGAGCCCCAAGGTCCTGGTTTTGCCCCCATCTTGGCACTGGGGGTCCCAAGGTCCTGCCCCTGCTGCCTCTTCCAGCCCCAAGGTCCTGGGTGTCCCCCCATCCCATCCCATCCCATCCCATCCCGGTGCTGGGTGATCCGGGTGTTGCCCGCCCTGGTGCTGGGAGCAGCCGGGTTGCGTCAGGGCCCATCCAACCCGCTGAGCTGCCGCGTTGGGAAACGCCGGGGAGCAGCACTGGGAATGGCTGGGACGCCGCGGGGCTCGGGAAGCACCAGCCTCTCCCACCTGCGCGCCCAGGGCTCCACGACGCCGCTCAGCGGGCTCTGACGGGCTGAGATCGGTGCCCGTGGGTCCCCTCCTGGCCTTGACACTCGGCGGAGCTGAGTCCTTCCAAGCTCGTTGCAGCCCCTGGGAAATGTGACTGCGTTCCCTCTCTGCCGGCGGCCGCACCGGGCGCCCTCGCGCCGCGGCCGCCGGTGCCGTCCCGCCCCGGGAGCTGCCGCCCTCCACAATGTCCGCTATTATCCTGCAGAGAGGCCGGAGCGGCCGGGGGCTGGCGGCGCCGGGGCAGGAGCCGTGCGGGGATAACGCAGCGAGGATCCCTGCCGGCCCTGTGCTGGCATCCAGGGATGCGCTGCAGGGAGCTGCTCCCCTGGAACCGCCCCTATTGTGGCAGCGCTCCCGGGACCACCTTTTCCTCGGAAGAAAGCATCCCTTGCTGCGTGTTTAGCCTGGGCGGTCGCAGCGTTGCCGCCCTCGGGGAGATGCTCCCGCAGCCCGACAGCGCTGCGGTGCCCGGGGCTCTGCCTCTCTGCGGGGCTGCCTGTACGGCTGCAGGATCCGCTCTCAGCCCGTCTCCCGCCCTGCTCCGGCGGCTTCTGGCAGCCGCTTCCCAGAGCACCCGCTCCCGGGTGTCCCTGCCAGGCTGAGCCGGGGCCTCCCGGTGCCTCCTCTGCGCGAGGTGCAGCTTGGCGGCTCCGCGGCGTCACCCGGGGCCGCAGCGACCAGCTTCCCCCGCTCTGTCCCCACAGACTGCCTTGGCACGCCCATCGTGTACTCGCCCGTCAAAGCAGACCTAGCCGGGAACATCAAGGTACGAAAGGGCCCCGGGGCTCCCATCCCTCTAGCGCACGTTCTCCCGCATCAGGAGCGCCCGGGGGGATCCGCTCCTCCGAGTCCGAGGTGGTTGGGGATGGAGAGACAACATGCAGGGTGTCGGAAAGGGCTCCTGCGCGGCAGGGCTCTGCAGGGGCTGCCCCGCAGGTTTATTGGTGAGTTTGTGAGTGAGGCCACCGGTTGGCAGCCGTGCTGCTCGCTGCAAGTGTCACAGGTCACACATGCAACCACGGAGAGCTGGTCCCGGCGCTCCCCGGATGCCGCGCGCTTCCCACTCCTCCTGCCCTGGAGCCTCCGGGCCTGAGGGCTCCTTCCTGCGGTCGTTTCAGAAAATCCGAGCCGTTTATGAAACCAACCCCGGCAAGTTCAAAACGCTGCAGAACATCCTGGAGGTGGAGAAGGAGATGCACGGCTCGGCGTGGCCCAAGACGGGGGCGACGCTGGCGCTGATGTGGTTGAAAAGGTGAGTCACGGCGCGCGAGGCTGTGCCAGGCTCCGGGGTGTGTCCCGGCGCTCGTGGAGCGGCTCCAGGGCCAACGGCAGTATCCGCTGCTGCCTCGGCCTTGGCCTAGCCACGAGAAGCTGGCGCGTGCCCCGTGTCCTGGGGCCTGTTGGTGTCTGCAGGGTGTTTGTCGGCCTTGGGCCGGGTCCCTCCGGGCCGGGGTTGAACGGGGCAGCGAGGGCAGACGCAGCCCGGCGCACGCGGAGCTCCCAGCGCGGCACAGGCCTCAGCTCTGCTCGTACCGGGGGAGCGACGGGCTCGGGGCTTTGGCCTTGGCCGAGGCCACACGCGGCCTGGGCCACGCGGGGCTCGTGGCAGCGGCTTGGGTGGTGCCGTGGCGAAGGAGGCATTGCGAGCACGGGGCCTGTCCTCGCCCGCGGGCGCCCACCTCACAGCTCTGCTTTCCTCGCAGGGGCCTGAAGTTCATGCTCGTTTTGCTGCAGAGCATCTCCGACGGCGAGAGGGATGAGGAGCACCCAAACCTCATCAGAGTGAACGCCCTGAAAGCCTACGAGATCGCGCTGAAGAAGTACCACGGCTGGATGCTGCAAAAGCTCTTCACGGTGAGCGCTGGCGTCCCCGCGTGCAGGGCCCGGCCGAAGCGGCGCCGCTCGGGCGCAGCTGCACAGAGCTCCTTCCTTACCGCCCCTACCCTGTGTTGCAGGGCTCAGTCTACGCTCTCCCATACAAATCGGATTTGCTTAAGGCTCTAGAGAAGGGCAAGGAAGTGAAGGAGGAGGAGACCATAGAGAAGATCCGTCAGTTTCTGTCACGAGTCAGCCCCATCCTGGACGCGATCTATGAAATGTACACGAGAATGAACGCGGAGCTGAGCTACAAAGCGTAGCGCCGGCCCGGGACCCGCGCGGCCGACAACATGGTGCAACGATAACTACCTGTGTCTTAATCACTGTGACAACTCGGGCTGCTGCCGGGTGTCAGATGCCCGATTCTGGTCTGGATCTGCAGTGGATACCCTACTTTTTTAAAAAAGTAATAATTTTTTCTATGGATAATACAGCAATAAATTAACGGTATCCTGACTTGTCTTGGAAGAAAACAGTCAGTGTTTCCAGTCCCTAGCAGAGGGTTTATTTCTAGTACAGTGAAAGGGTGGCTGGAGCAGTCGATGCCGCGTTGCCCGCGCCGTGCCCGTGTTCCCGGCACGCCGGGCGCACAGCAGTTCCCTGCGTCGGGCGCTGGGGCCGGGACGGCGGCGCTGGGACTGGGACGGCGGCGCTGGGACCCTCGCGGGACCTGTGCGGTAAGGGGGTAGGGGGACATGGGCTGCTCTGCACCGAGCCGGGCGCCGTGGGGACTCGCTGAGATGTGGGGGACACTGGGATAGGAAGGATCCCCGGAGCTGGCGCAGGGCTCAGTCCCAGGATGCAGCCTCGGGGCAGGATGCAGCCCCGGGGCTCAGGTCAGGGCTGGGGGGCTGTGCGCCCCATTATCCCCAGCATCCACACAGCTGCATCCCGTGGGATCAGTGGAGCACCGGCGTCTCTCCAAGGCAGCCTTTGCATCCCAGGGATTTCTCCAGGAGAGGGCCCGTGCGCGCAGCCGCTGCCAGCTGCTGGGCAGGGTGTGGGAAGGGGAAAGGGTGGCGAACAGAGCGGCGCTTGTTCGGCCGCCGGGGCCGCTCCGGCCCAGGTGAACGCGGCTGTTTGCTTTGGAAGGAGGCTGGAGCGCCGGCACGACCCTGTTTCCGCGGGGCCGGCGGGAATGCGATGCGGCGGGGCTGATTCACTCCTACCTGGAGCCCGGCTTCCCGCCGGATCTGCCGCATGGGGACGGGGAGCCTGTGGATGCTGGGGAAGCGCCGCACTCCTTGACTCATTCACTCCAGAAAGGGAGGAAATCTGAGAAATCAGAACCCAAATAAGCCACAAGCCCAATATAAGCAACTGGGTACCACCTTTCCGGGTGGTGGCTGGGGACGGTCTGGGTTTATGGGATGGGCCAGCAAGTCCGTCACTTCCAAAGCAAATTTCCTGCCGCGGGGCCGAGTCCCTGTGTTTTCCACTCCTGTCCTGCGCTTTGTGGCTCCGTCAGCTGCAGCTGTGCCGAGGGACGGGGGTAAGACCCAGCGGGGCCGGTCCCGTGGGGGCTCCGGTGGTGCGGGGGTGCAAAAGCCGCCCCGGTGCCTTGTGTGCTCGGGGGGGAGCCTGCAGGAAGCAGCAGGGTGGGGGGAACAGTGGCATGAAGGGGGACCGTGGGACGGCGGCACGTGGCGGGACGGGCACGGACGGCGGGATGAGCGGGAGAGCAGCGCGGTGGGGACGATGCTCCGCGCGCCGCCCGCGCTATTCCGGGCTCGGCGCTCGCCGCCGTCCCGCCCGGCCGTGCCTGTGGTTTGGGCTGGGATTTCCAAGGCGCGCGGGGAAGCTGGTGCTTCATCCCCGGGCAGAGCCCTGGGCCGGGGGAGACGCTTGCAGCCCCCCCACATTGCCCATGCGCCCGGAGCCCCATTGCCGGGCGCACGGGGAATCTCTCACGGAGGTGACAGTGGCCGGAGGAGGCTCCGTGTCACCTCCATGGATTTGCCCCCCGGGTGCCGCTGCTCCCCCCGTGGAGCCGGCAGCTCTAATGACACGTTGCCGGAGCCGCAGCGGGACGGGAAATGACACGTTCCCAGGGTGCTTTTTCTGTCCCGTTCCCCCCCGCCTTTCCCGGGATTGTGTGTCGCGCTTAGCACGGCATTCCTGCCCTCCGCTGTGCCTCTCTGCAGGCAGAGCGGTGAATTCCTGGGCTTGCTCACGCGCGGGTCCAGCAGCCTCCTCCCGCCGCGGTGCTCCCGGGTGGCCGCAGCTCAGCAGCATCCCGGGCACGTCCCGCGCGGAGCCCCCGGCATGGAGGCGGAGGCGCGCGAGGCCGCCGAGGCCGAGGACGGCTCCCCGCAGCCCGAGCCCTTCCCGCTCTCCTCGCTCGCCGACCTGTTCGAGGGCGAGGAGGCGGCGGGGGCCGAGGCGCGCGGCCCCCCCGGGGACGCCAAGCAGAACCTGCGCATGAAGTTCCAGGGAGCCTTTCGGAAGGGCGGCCCCAAGGGCCCGGAGCCGCCCGAGGGCTCCGGGTACGAGGCGGCCGTGGCACCCGCGCCCAAGAAGGCTCCCATGGACTCGCTCTTCGACTACGGCACCTACCGGCAGCACCCGTCCGAGAACCGGCGCTGGCGCAGGAGGGTGGCCGAGTGAGTACCCGGACACGGGGATGCGGGGATGCACGGATACGGGGATGTGTGGATACAGGGATGCAGGGATGTATGGATGCAGGGACACAAAGATGCAGCAATGAGGGAACGTGGGGACACAGGTCTATGGGGATGTGGGGTCATGGGGACGTGGGCATGCAGGGACACAGGGATGAGAGAATCCCAGGAGAGGATGAGGGATACAGGGGCATGGGGACATGGGGATGTGGCGCTGCGAGGATGAGGGGACACCGGGCTGGGGGGTAAGAGGATACAGGGATGAGGTTAAATGGGAACATAAGGAGATGGGGAAGTGGGACATGCGGGGACAGAGGAATGAGGGAATGTGGGTGCACAGGAATGCAGGGATAAGGGGACACAGGAATGAGAGGATGTGGGTGCACAGGAATACAGGGATAAGGGGACACGGGAATGAGGGGCCGTGGGGACGAGGGGACGCGGGATGCGGCGCCGGTCCCGCTGGCGTCGGGGTGGCCCCCCGGGGTGCCGGGGAAGCGGCGGCTCCGGCCGCTCCGTGTGAAAGAGGCGTCTGTGCGGCGCGCTCCACCCGGCCGCGCTGGCAGCCGCTCTGCTCCGCGCCGCCGCCGCCGCCGCCTCAATGGCCCTTTCAGGAGCCTCCACCCTCGGGCGCGCCGGGAGCCCGCCGGGGGGGCGCACAATGGCAGCCTGTGCCGCGGTCCCGCGGGACAGGGCCGCGCCGCAGCCTGGGGGTGCCAGCGCCGCCGGGCCGCCCCGCTCTGCTGGGGGATAAGTTCCGGGGGGGCTGCATGGACCCCCAAAATGAGGGTCCCTCCTGGTGCGGCTGAGCCTGCGGGATGAGCCTGCAGAGCCGGGTGCATCCACGGGGCAGGTTGCATCCTGCAGCAGCCCGGGTGCTGGGTCACATCCCGCACAGCCAGTTGTGTCCCACGCTCTCCGGCTGCATCCCGCGCTCCATCCTGCAGTGACGGGGAGCACCGTGCGGAGCAGGGCTGCATCCCGCAGCGCTCTCCCTGGGACGGCTCCGGGACGGCAGAGCCTCCTTGCAGCCCGGACTCCAGCTCCCGAGCTCTGGCAGCCGCCCAGCCCCTTCCAACCAGTCAGGCAGGAAAATCCTGCTCGGAAGGGGCCGGGAGCGGGAGCGGGCCGAGCCGCATGGCTGCACCTGTGTCCTGGGGGCACCTGCGCCCTTTCCTGGGCGTCCATCCCTCGTTGCACGCGGGGGAAGCGGGGTGCGGAGGGGACACGGGCCGCCCCGCGCCAAGCCGGGCCGTGCGGCCGCTCGCCCCGCAGGAAGCCCTCGCCCAAGGCGCCGGCCCCCAGCCCGCCGCCCGTGCTCAAGGTCTTCAACAGACCCATCCTCTTCGACATCGTGTCCCGCGGCTGCCCCGCCGGCCTCGACGGGCTCCTCGCCTTCCTGCTGGCGCACAAGAAGCGCCTGACGGACGAGGAGTTCCGAGGTGAGCGCGGGCGCCGGGGCCGGGGCCGGGAGCCGGGAGCCCCGCTGAGCCCGCCGTGCCCGCGCAGAGCCCTCCACGGGCAAGACCTGCCTGCCCAAGGCGCTGCTCAACCTCAGCGGCGGCCGCAACGACACCATCCCCGTGCTGCTGGACGTGGCCGAGCGCACGGGCAACACGCGCGAGTTCATCAACTCGCCCTTCCGCGATGTCTACTACCGAGGTGGGCCCGGGGGGCGGCGGGGGGGACGCGGGCACGGCCGGTGGTGCTCACGGGCGTCCCCGGTGCGGGCGCAGGCCAGACCGCGCTGCACATCGCCATCGAGCGCCGCTGCAAGCACTACGTGGAGCTGCTGGTGGAGAAGGGGGCCGACGTGCACGCGCAGGCGCGCGGCCGCTTCTTCCAGCCCAAGGACGAGGGCGGCTACTTCTACTTCGGTGAGACGGCGCCGGGGAGCGCACGGCCCTGCGGGCGCGCGCGGCGCTGAGCCCCGGCGCAGCTCGGCGCAGCGGCGGGGGCTCACGGGGCCGCCCCGCAGGCGAGCTGCCGCTCTCGCTGGCCGCCTGCACCAACCAGCCGCACATCGTGCACTACCTGGCGGAGAACGGGCACAAGCAGGCGGACCTGCGGCGCCAGGACTCCCGCGGCAACACGGTGCTGCACGCGCTCGTCGCCATCGCCGACAACACGCGCGACAACACCAAGTTCGTCACCAAGATGTACGACCTGCTGCTCGTCAAGTGCGCCAAGCTCTTCCCCGACACCAACCTCGAGGCCGTGCTCAACAACGACGGCCTCTCCCCGCTCATGATGGCAGCCAAGACCGGCAAGATTGGGGTACCGAAACGCAGCCCAGCCCTGGCGCGCTCGGAGCACGGGCCACAAGACGCTCTTGTGCCCGCCCAGGTGGTGGTGAAGGCCACAAAAACCAGGGTGCTGCGGCCTCCTGCAGATCTTCCAGCACATCATCCGGCGGGAGATCACGGACGGGGACGCCCGGCACCTCTCGCGCAAGTTCAAGGACTGGGCGTACGGCCCCGTCTACTCCTCGCTCTATGACCTCTCCTCGCTGGACACCTGCGGCGAGGACGTCTCCGTGCTGGAGATCCTGGTCTACAACAGCAAGATCGAGGTGCGCAGTGGGTCTGCGGGAGTCCACGGGGTGCCCGGTCCCCGCTGATGCCACCGCCGTCCCCGCAGAACCGCCACGAGATGCTGGCCGTGGAGCCCATCAACGAGCTGCTGCGCGACAAGTGGCGCAAGTTCGGCGCCGTCTCCTTCTACATCAGCGTGGTCTCCTACCTCTGCGCCATGGTCATCTTCACCCTCATTGCCTATTACCGGCCCATGGAAGGCACCGTGAGTCCTGCACCCATCCCCCCCGGGGGCCTTTTTGGGCTTTCTGCCCCAAAGAGGAGCTGCTCACCCGACACGCACTGTCCCCGCAGCCCCCGTATCCGTACACCACCACCGTGGACTACCTGCGCCTGGCCGGGGAGATCATCACCCTCTTCACCGGTGTCCTCTTCTTCTTCACCAACGTGAGTGCTGTGGCGGGGACAGGGGTGGGATGCCTCAGGGCCTGATGATGGGCTCTGGATGCACAAGATCTGCCTCTTGTCCCATCCTGGCCCCTCTCCGAACTCTTGTCCCCTCCAGGTCAAGGATCTGTTCATGAAAAAGTGCCCGGGCATCAACTCCTTCTTCATAGATGGCTCCTTCCAGCTGCTCTAGTGCGTGGAGGAGCCCGGGCTGCCGTGGGAGCCGCGTGGTCCTGGGGCTGGCGAGGGGCCGGTGCCGGGGCTCAGGCCGCGCTCTCCTCCAGCTTCATCTACTCGGTGCTGGTGATCGTCACGGCGGGGCTCTACCTGGGCGGCGTGGAGGCCTACCTGGCTGTCATGGTCTTCGCACTGGTCCTGGGCTGGATGAACGCGCTCTACTTCACCCGCGGGCTCAAGCTCACCGGCACCTACAGCATCATGATCCAGAAGGTGAGGTGGTGAGAGGGATCTTGTCCTCGCTGGGCAGGGCTTGTTCCTCACTCGCCATGGTGTGATGGCCACTCCGGGTTGACCTCGGCACAACCAGCCTGGCTGGCAGCGCCTCCAGGAGCTGCTCCCAGCTGCAGAGCTCACCCCATCCCCACCTCCATCGCTTCCAGATCCTCTTCAAGGACCTGTTCCGCTTCCTCCTGGTCTACTTGCTCTTCATGATCGGCTACGCGTCAGGTAGGAGCCAGGCCGGGTGCGCGAGGCGGGCGCCGCGGGCGCAGGGGGTCTCTCCAGGAGCGCCTCTGCTGCGGCCCCCCCGGACTCGCTGTCCCTCTGCCTCCTCCCCACCCAGCCCTGGTCTCTCTCCTGAACCCGTGTCCCAGCACCGAGTCCTGCGGCGAGGAGCCGGACAACTGCACGCTGCCCACCTACCCGTCGTGCCGCGACAGCCAGACCTTCAGCACCTTCCTGCTCGACCTCTTCAAGCTCACCATCGGCATGGGCGACCTGGAGATGCTGGAGAGCGCCAAGTACCCCGGCGTCTTCATCATCCTGCTCGTCACCTACATCATCCTCACCTTCGTGCTCCTGCTCAACATGCTCATCGCCCTCATGGGAGAGACCGTTGGGCAAGTGTCCAAGGAGAGCAAGCACATCTGGAAGCTGCAGGTGGGAGCTGCTGGGCTGGCGAGGCTGTGGGGCTGGCGTGGCCGTGGGGCTGGCGTGGCCGTGGGGCTGGCGAGGCCGTGGGGCTGGTGTGGCTGTGGTGCTGAGGGCTCCCTGCTTTCTCCAACAGTGGGCCACCACCATCCTGGACATCGAGCGCTCCTTCCCGGTGTTCCTGCGGAAAGCCTTCCGCTCCGGGGAGATGGTCACTGTGGGGAAGGGCACGGACGGCACCCCCGACCGCCGCTGGTGCTTCAGGTAAAGGGCACCCTGGGGAGCTGTGTGGCCACTGGGCACCCGCACGGGGATCCTGGCGCTGCTCCGGGCCCTGGGAATGTGGTGGACAGTCCCAGTCACCTGCTGTGCTCCTGATCTGGCGGCAGGTGGTACTGTTGGCATCACTCCTGCATGGGGTTCGGGACCACCTGCGGTGGGACTGAGGGGTGGTGTGGGGCACGAGGAAGGACGGGTGCAGGGGTGGGATGTGGGGATGCAGACACCGGGACATGGAGATGCAGTGTGGGAAGACAGAGATGCAGGATACAGGTGTGGGGATGCAGGGATGCAGGTGTGGAGATGCAGGGATGCGGGCAAGGGACACAGGGACATGGGCACCCTGTAGCCCCAGTTTGGGTACCCCTGTCATGGTGGGTGCCCAGAGCAGGGCTCTCCGCGCCGCCTCCTCTGTCCGGTCTGTGCCCGCAGGGTGGACGAGGTGAACTGGTCCCACTGGAACCAGAACCTGGGCATCATCAGCGAGGATCCGGGCAAGAGCGACACGTACCAGTACTACGGCTTCTCGCACACCGTGGGCCGCCTGCGCCGAGGTGAGCGCCGCCGCGCCGCGCGGTGCCAGGGCTGGAACCAGTGCCAGTACTGGGACCAGCGCCAGTGCTGGGACCAGCGCGCTGACCGCTGCCGCCCCGCAGATCGCTGGTCCACGGTGGTGCCGCGCGTGGTGGAGCTCAACAAGAGCGCGCCGCCCG
>VZSG01000239.1:1080396-1104275 GCA_013398315.1 Nothoprocta pentlandii | reverse complement strand
CAGGCCTTGCGCGGCGGGCGCCGCGGCTGTAGGGGAGCGGGCGCGCGGGGCATGCTGGGAGTTGTAGTCCGCAGGACGCTGGGAGGGGAGGCGGCCCTGGCCCCCGCTCCCGGTACTGAGGCCTGCTCTAAATCCAACACACTTTTCCTCTGGGATGCGGTTTTCCCTTTAGCTCGCAGCCCCGGCAGCCCTGCAAGGACGTGCTCCTCACCTGAGGTTTTCCCAAGCCTCATTCCAGCCGTCACCCCTCGCTGCCGGAGTCTCCGCTCTGCTCCCGTGGCTCTTTGTCCTTACAGCTCTGCTCTCCGCTTGCAGGCAGCTGCTTAAAACCAAAAACCTGCAGACTTTGCTGCTCTCCCCCCTTTCCCTGAATCATTGCCCTTTCACCAAGAAATGCTCCCACAAATCTCTTCCCTGAAGCCATGGGAGTTCCTTGGAGACGAAGCTTAAACAAGGAAGGCTCGGGGGAATGAACTTTTGCAATGTCCAAACGAGAAATTACTTTCACATAGCGGTGGCAGCCTGTGGCTTTCTCTTTCAGGGCTTCCTGTGGTCGTACTTGGAAGCTCTGATTGGGTCAATCTGTGAAGCAGGACACTTAGGGATAAGGATTTTTGTATGCCATTTTGGTCACGGAGCCTTTAAAGACACAGTAGTTTATGGTCTTGGGAGTGAAAGAGCTGTCACGTATCTGGCTGCTGGTCCTGGGGTAAAAGCAGCCTCTTGTTGGACCTTGGCATGGTGCTCGGCACCCTGTGGATGCTTCCCATGGAGTGACGGCTCTGCCGTGGCCTCTCTCGGCAGCCCACACCGGTTATCCTGCTCAAGGAGGGCACGGACACCTCGCAGGGCATCCCCCAGCTCGTCAGCAACATCAACGCCTGCCAGGTGATCGCCGAGGCCGTGCGCACCACGCTGGGGCCCAGGGGCATGGACAAGCTCATCGTGGATGACAGAGGTGAGCGCTGCACCGAGCTCTGGCGTGGCCGGCTTGAAGGATGACTCAGAAATAACATCTGTGTGTGAAACACTCTCACCAGCATGGGTTTTATACAGCTGGAGGCTAAGGCGTGTGGACAAGCTGACCTGAACCTCCTGCTGCTAATGGGGATTTTGTGCTGTAATTTGCTTTATAACTTCATTTTAATTAAACAGGTGTTCACCTATACACAAACTTCAGCTTCCTTCAGCAGGGCGAGTGTCAGCTCTCGTGATACAGAGGTTCAGCTTCTGTTTCAACATTGTTTGAAACCCAGGCTGCAGCTGATGAATAAATAACTGACAGACTGACCCGAGGAGCTGCCTGTTAGTTATTTAGAAGCCTGGGGAAAGGTAGCTGAATTCCTGAATTCCTGTAGGGTTAGAGTGTTAGAAAGTCCATGGTAGAGAGGAGAAATGGTGTATTTTGAACCCAACCTTTGCATATTCCCAAGCATCTTCTAGATTTCATTGAAGATGAGGCTCGTAATAAAGTCACTCAGCTCGTGGCTGGTATTTTTGTATCAACGGGAGATGCCCCCTCTGGAAAGAATGGTATTAAGTCACAATATTATTAAGTCAAAACAGATCTGTGCCTTGCATTTTGTTAGTGTGTGTTAGGATTGTCCTTGTGGTGCAGGTCTTACCTGAAAAAACATGTATTTTGAACAGGATCACTGAATTTTTAGTTTAATAATTAATTCTGGTGATTTCTAGCAATTTTTTTGATTTTTTTTTCCCTTGTCAAGTGTCAGAATGGAATACCTGATGATGATGGTAATTATTAATCTGTGTGGAGAGGCTATTGAGAAATAAGAGGAGGTGAATGTAAAGCCCTTGTTAGCTGGTATGAGTAGTTTTTCACTTCTACCTCACTTAATTTCCCCCCAAAGTGGAATAAAAAGAACCTGTTAATACTCAATGGAAGTCCCTTCTTAGAGACCTCCTCTGAAACAACTGTTCTGGGCTCCTCTTCTGCGTGGAGAAGGCCCCTTACTTAGCTGACTTAGTTTTTTTGTATCTTTCTGGATGCAGGAACGTGTTTAAAATATCCCAGTGATCACATTACAGATGCTATAGGGAAAAACACTAGTTTGGTTGAAGAAAATAATATTTCTGAGTGGCATTTTGAAGCGAGAGCCTGTGGTGCTTGGAGCACAACAAAGCTCCCGTGGGGTTGCTGGATTGGGGGAGTGTCTGAGACCTGGTAAGATCCTGGGCCTGCTCTTGACCTGTGAAGCAGAGTCAGGCTGAGTGGTCTGAAGTGTCTCTTGTGTTACTAAAGTCTCTCTGCAGCCTGGAAGGCTTTGTCGCCTGCTGGGCTTGCCCTTTTCCAGCAGGTTACGGCTCTGTTCAGCACGGTCCAGCCTGACTTTCTTTTCCACATCAATCGCAGGTAAAGCCACTATATCCAACGATGGTGCCACTATCCTGAAGCTCCTCGACGTTGTCCATCCGGCTGCCAAGACGCTAGTGGACATTGCCAAGTCGCAAGATGCAGAGGTGGGGGGCCACGTGCCTGCATTTAGCCTCTTTTTTGTTCTATTTCATTGTTTCTAAGGGCTTCCCTTCTTTATGCACATCTGTTAAAGTGTTTCAGCTAGATTTGATGAGGGGTTTGAGGAGTTTCAGAGCTCGTGTTTTGTGAGTGTAGCTGATGGACAGAAGGGCCGTGGTGTGGGCCTCACCTTTTGTTAATCAGCTGCAAACCTGCAAGCAGAGCAAGTCATGAAATGTCTTTTCCTCCGTGCTGTTATCGTGGCCTCTTTGTGTTGTGCCAGTGACGCTGAGCGTTTTGTGTCCCTGCAGGTTGGTGACGGTACCACGTCTGTGACCCTGCTTGCCGCCGAGTTCCTGAAGCAGGTGAAGCCCTACGTGGAGGAAGGCCTTCATCCCCAGATCATCATCCGTGCCTTCCGCACGGCGACACAGCTGGTGAGGAGAGGCCCCTTGAGGAGCAGAGGGGGCCTTGCTGCCCCTCCTGTTCGAGGGTTTATTGGGCTCAAGGAGGAGGTTTGAGCAGAGCAGGATATAACGTTCCCTCCAGGAAAATCGTTCCTGGAGTAGGGTGGGGGAAAGCGGTGGCAGTAACAACCTCATGCTGTTTTCCTGCAGTATCACCTGGCTGCTTTGGTGTCAGCAAGCTGTATTACCAGCCTGTTCCTGAAAGCTCTTGCATTCCTTGTCTTTTCATTTATTTTCTTTATGTTCCTTTTTCTACTCCAAGGAAGAATGAATAAGTGGGAAAATTCATTCAATTCATTTCCCTTTCTAGTGATCTCTGTTAGTGCTTGGCAAACCTCAGGTCTGCTGGAGCACTTCAGTCTCATTAAGCTGGAACCTCTTCTGGAGGTTAACTCCATTCATAGCCTTTTCCTTACACTTGCTCCTGGGTGAGGAGGCTGTTAAATATGCAAGGGCCACACTTCAGAATCCCATCTGAGATTGTTAAAATATGTATTTTTATGGTGTAAAAGGGGAGAATGTTAATGTAGTGCTAAGCGAATGAGAAAACATAACAGCTACTGGAGTCCAGGGGATTTTTGCTTTAATGGGGGCTGTGGTTACATGTAAATGTGCTTGGATTGTACGAGCTGCTTCTGATCGACTTATATGTTTGTAAATCTGGTGTCCCAGATGTACAGAAAGCAGCAGAGCAGTTTAATAAGAGCTTATTTTCTGAATCGTGTGTGTTCTTTAGGTGTGTGTTTGAGGTGGTTTTTTTTTTCTGCCTTTTTTTTTAATACAAAATGAAAAGCTGGAGATCTGATCATTTTAGAAACATGAGTTGTTAATTCAGCTGGGTTGTCTTTTGACAGGCTGTAAACAAGATCAAAGACATCGCTGTTACAGTGAAGAAAGAAGATAAAGAGTAAGTTTCCATACGGATCTGGGACTAGAGGGTCTGGTTGTGAGTAGAGGGGCTTCATTTCTCTGGTGTGAAGTAATTTCTAACCTCTCCCGTGGCTCTGGCTGAGCACTTGAGGTCAGGTGAGCAGTTGTGGCAGCAGCCCACGATTTTTCTTTCGCTTTTGTGAAATTTGTTGCTCCTTCTGGGAAGATGCATGTTTACTTTGGCTGCCCCTGCAGTAGACCGGTGTTTGCCAGTGCATGTGGAAGAGATGAGGCACCCAAATAAGTGGCTTGACATCTTTCTTTTTTTCCAGAGGTAGTGGAAGTTGCACCATGTGCTGAGATCAGTGGCAGTGTTAAGCACCCCTCTGAAAATCAGGCCAGGAGGCCAGACCACACTGTAGTTGTTGAGTACGTGAAGTCAGATAGCGGACAACAAACTCATCCGTTGGGATGAGATGAGAATGCCTGACGTTTTCTCCCTGCATTCCAAGCTCTTACCTTCTTTGTCTGGTCCGACTAATATCTCCAGTGAAAAATCGAGTTGATTCCCAAAATAAGTCCCAAATAAGCCAACAGGATTTGGACTAACTTGCAAAGCAATATACAGTAGTTCTCATGGTAACAGTAACTAGGGCAGTGGCTCTGGTGGTAGAGCCTGAGAGGGGATCCAGGTTTCCCAGCTGTCCTGGTTTTCATCGTCACCCACTTCGTCATGACGTGCGTTACCTAAGGTCACCCTTCAGAGAATATGTCACCTTTAGAGGGATTCCAGCTGATCTTTGTCCCCCTTTATGTTTTATGACCTAACAAAAAGAACTAGTGTGTGAACAAAACGCTGTTTTTTTCCCTTTCTTCCCTTTTTGCAGTGAGCAGAGGAGCCTGCTGGAGAAGTGTGCGGCCACGGCCCTGAGCTCCAAGCTGATATCCCAGAGCAAGGAGTTTTTCTCCAAGATGGTTGTAGATGCTGTGATGATGTTAGATGACTTGTTACAACTCAAAATGATTGGAATAAAGAAGGTGCAAGGAGGTGCTCTGGAAGTAAGTCTCACTGGAGTCTGTTGTGAAGGGATAGGAGAAATGATTGCAGCTCCTTTGGTGGGTTGATCCTAGTGGAAATGCAGCCCAGCTTGGTAGTGTTTGTTGGGAAATTACCAAGGCAAAACAGAGCTGTTGACAAGAGAAAAAAGTGAGGTGGGATTGCTCCTCTATAGGCAGAGGACTCTGGTCTGACCCAAGTCTCAGGTTTGACTGATTGCTGGGCACGTTTCTGCCAGAAAAGCAAAGCTGCCACGATATCTCACAGAATAATAATTATGTGGCTGCTGCTCTCTGTAAACACTTCAGATGAGCATTTCCAATGAGAAGAGACATGGTAATTGCACCATTATCTTGGCCAGACAACTGATTTTAGTGAATTAGGATTGTTTCAGCCTTTGTGGGGGGGTGTGTGTGTAGAGTCTGGGCCTGTTGGTATTTGGAGGCGTGTGGCAAATGGTCCCTTGTGAAGGGTGGTGTCTCCCCTCCCAGATGAGAGCTGCTCTCCTTGTGGTTTTGCCTTTGCAGCTGCTCAATATAGAGAGCTTATTTATAAGGACTCCTTGGAGAGCATTGTCAGGATGGGGTAAATAACTGAGCACGCTGCCTTTCAGGGCTGGCTTTTGAAAGAGCCAAGGTCATCTCACCCCGTGAGATGTCTACCTGACATCTCACCCTGTCAGGTAGAGCAGATAGAGCCTGTGCCCTTCCTGGCTCATGAGGGTAAAGTTGCAGGTTCTGCTCTGGGTTTAGCTGCCTTGGCAGAGCTGAGCCTGCAATCCATGATCAGATACCTGAGGGGTAGGGAATAGGGAATCTGGATGCAGTTTCTCTCCCAGCAGCAAAGTCAGGAAGTTCACATCAGAGGGCAGTGCTGAGCACAGTGGTTCAGTTGCAAGAGACTTTGAGGGATGGCGATGGAGCCTGTCAAACAAACCAGGGCAAAACCAAAGGAAAACAAACAAAATCCGGGCTGGGGATGAGTTGAAGTGTCTGCCTTCAAAGGTAGAAAAGGGAAAGACATCAGAGAGAACAGATTGTTTCATCTCTTGATCTTGTGTAGAGCATCTCTCAGTGCAGTGTCTTGAGGGGTAGAAGGGAAATGATAGAGGCTGGTTTGGTGAGCAGAGGAGAGGAAATATTTGCTTATTATTTTCTTCAAATATGGGTTAATGAAAGGAGACAGCTGTTGGTGGGTAAATAGCACAGTGTTTGTAAATGAGAGCACTGAACCAGGGAGGCTCCTGTGAGGGTTCTTAACCCCGCTGCAGAAGCCTGGGGTGCCTGAGCTTAACACACATCCCTGTTTCCAAGGATTCCCAGCTGGTGGCCGGAGTGGCCTTTAAGAAGACGTTCTCCTACGCGGGGTTTGAAATGCAACCCAAGAAGTACCAGTCTCCCAAGATCGCCCTGCTGAACGTGGAGCTGGAGCTCAAAGCCGAGAAGGACAACGCCGAAGTCCGAGTGAACACGGTGGAGGTGGGAGCTCATGGCTAAAACCTGGACCTGTCTGATGTGCTGCTTGTCCACCGCCTGTGGAACCTGCACTGGAAGGAAATGTGTCCCACTGTTGGGAGGGCAGCGGGTGCCTTTCAGCAACTCCCTCTGCTTTGGGTTTCTCTTGGGGCTGCTTAGAGGGCTGGGTAGGTTCTTGAGGGTGCAGTGCCTGCCCCTGGCTGGATTCCTGCCGGGTTGTCAGTCCTCAGAGGAGACCTGGTGCTCCCTGCCTGCCCCAGGTCCCTGTGCCCACAGGGTGTGATGGTGCTTGAGAGCTGGGGAATAAATTGTGAGCAGTGGTGACAGGCAAGGGGTGACTTCTTTATGCCCGCTAAATGACGTCTTGCTAAGCAGGACTTCAAATGCTGAGAAATTCGTCCTGTGCAGGCAAAGCAGCCATTCAGACACTAGTTGGAGTAAAATGCCTTCCTGAAGTCACAGGCACCCGCTGCTGCCTTCTTGAGAAGCCACTGAAAATCTTTAAGTAGCCCCAGGGAAGAGAAACTGAAATTCCCCTTGTCCCAAAACTGCCTGAATTGGCTCCCATGGTAGTTGCAGTGCCTAAAGATCCCTGGGTGCTCTGGTCCAGGCGCCTGCTTTGAGCTCAGGAACGGTTTAAATTCCTCCTCCCCTCCGTGCAGTCGCTGTGAACGCGGCCCCGTTGCAGCCCCGCGTAACCCGACACGTTAGCCCTTTCTCTCTGGGCCCTGCCAGGACTACCAGGCCATCGTGGACGCCGAGTGGAACATCCTGTATGACAAGCTGGACAAAATCCACAAGTCGGGAGCCAAAGTTGTCCTCTCCAAGCTTCCCATCGGGGATGTGGCTACCCAGTACTTTGCAGATCAAGACATGTTTTGTGCTGGCCGCGTCCCGGAAGAAGATCTCAAGAGAACTATGATGGTGAGCTGCTTTCTAATAATAATAATACATATATATATACATATTTTTTTTCTGTAACTGTGTCTGGTCATTTCCAAAACAGGGCCTCAATCAGTGAACACACAGTTACTTACATAAAATTTCATAAAATATGAAATATATTTTCTTAGTGAAATTTTACATTGTAAAGATATGATTTTTTACAATTTTACATCTTTTTTAAAAATGTATTTATTAAGTTGCCATCCACTGACAAAGCTATTCCTTGATGAAATAAGGAATCAAATTCTAATTGCATCTGTGCTGCTTTTATAACCCTCTAATATTGTAATAGATTGGGGGGGCTGTTGCCTGTTCTATCTAGGGTGATTTCTTTCTAACCCTCTGTGTAGCCTCTGGGCTCCAGAGCTGCGAGTCCGCACTTAAAGGAGTCCTAATATTATGTTGAGGATTGAGGATTATTTCGGCTGCTTCCCGCCTGGATGTCCAAGATGGGAGGAAAGTGTCTTGAGATGTTTTGGGTTTTCCCCCTCTCCTGCATCCGATGCCCCGTGCTTTTGATTCCTGGGCCACCGGTGCAGAATGGGGCCCCTGTGGGCCAACGTGCCTCGTCTGTCAGCGTGGGTGACGCTCTGCTCGTGTCTCCTTCGCGCGCAGGCCTGCGGCGGCTCCATCCAGACCAGCGTCAACGCCCTGTCGGACGATGTGCTGGGCCGGTGCGAGGTGTTCGAGGAGACTCAGATTGGAGGAGACAGGTAAATAGAGGAGCTGGGGAGCTGCCCTCCCCTGGGAACGTGTCCGTGTTGCTTTCAAAGGTCACCTGCTCGCAACTGAGCATTTCCAGGTTGCACAACACTGCACTGTTACTCTGTCTGCAAGCAGCAACAAGCTTCATTCGAATCTTATTTCTCCTGTGGGCTTTAATACTTGTAATTCCCCACTGACTCATGGAACACATTTCATTGATGACTTCAAAACAGCACCTTTTGGGGTTGGCTGTGGCGTTTTGTGTGGTATCCCACGGTGAAGCTCTGTTATTGGTGCAAATGGAGCTGGATACCGTAAAATGGGCTCCTCTGCGTTGCTGGGAGAGAAATCCTCTTCGGAGCCATCTCCTAACATCTGCCGTGTTCCTGCTGAGTGAAAATGAGAGCCCTGCTTGGGTGTAAAGCCTTAGCAGAAAGAAACTGATTTTTGCAGATCAAGTTGTAGTTCACTTGTACGTTGCCTGGTTGAGCCCTTCTTGATTTAAATCTGATACTCGCTGTGCAGGGTAAAGCAGCTGCATCTGTTTTCAAAAGAATTTCTGTTTTTCCCGCTCTGTTTGTTGTTGCTGTAAATCACGTTCAGGAGCGACACGGCCTCTCAGTCGCCCTGACCCGTCTCCCGTGCCCTTGGCAGGTACAACTTCTTCACAGGCTGCCCCAAGGCCAAGACTTGCACGATAATCCTGCGAGGCGGCGCGGAGCAGTTCATGGAGGAGACGGAGCGGTCCCTGCACGATGCCATCATGATTGTCAGGAGAGCCATCAAGGTAAAGAACACTAGGGGTATTTCTGAGGTGACATGTGGAGCACAGAGAGCTCTAGCCAAATACTACATGTGTGACACTAATATTTGAAGTTACTGATGCTGGGTGTGAGCTGCTGTGGGCATCTCTGGGTTAGACCTAATAATGTGTTAATGTGGCAGCTTGTGGCACAAGGTGCCTTGTGGCTGAGTGCCCACAGGGGTGGGGAGGAGTGTCTTTTTTCTCTTTTTTTCCCATTTTGGAGCTGTTTTGCTTTCAGTAAGAACATCCCGATCCCTTTACTGAAGCAAATAAGGAATTAAAAATAGCTGGTGACAGAAGGTGGCTGCGAAGCGGTGCTGCGGGATCCTGGGAATGTGTAGGGAAGCAGGGGGCTGTGCAGCCTACACAGCCCCCTCCCCACGCAGCACTCCCAGGGCAGCCCTTCTGTCCGGCACGCAGCCCGGGAGGCCAGGGAGGCACTGGGGGCTCTCGGGCTGCCTCTGCAGGCAGCGCTCGCGTGTCCTTATCGCCCAGATGTGCAGAGGTTCCCAGGAAAGGGCGTCTTTGCTGTCCCCCATCAGCAGCATGAGCAGTGTGACCACGCGGGCAGAGCTCACGGCTCCTTTTCCCCCTGTCCATCAGAACGACTCGGTGGTTGCTGGTGGCGGCGCCATAGAGATGGAGCTTTCCAAGTACCTGCGGGACTATTCCAGGACCATTCCCGGCAAACAGCAGCTGCTCATCGGGGCCTACGCTAAGGCCCTGGAGATCATTCCCCGCCAGCTGTGCGACAACGCCGGCTTCGACGCCACCAACATCCTCAACAAGCTGCGGGCCAAGCACGCGCAGGTGGGTGCAGGACTGCTGCCCTCAGCCCACTGCTTGGGCGGGCTCTCCCCGGGGTGCCTAGTTCAGCTCTGCCCACGTTGGGCTGGTGTTCCTAGGGATTTAATGTAGGTTGGGTGTTGGGATACCTGCAGCGAGCCCGTGCTGGATCTGGAATGGGAAATGGCTCCTTTCCCTTGGATCTCAGCTGCTGGGTGACTTTTTTTAGAGCTGGGGTTTGTGATTTGCTTTTTAAAATGTATCATGGTGGTGGTGGTGAGGGGAGGAGACAACAGCGAGGAGAAATCCCTCCTGCAGCACGCAGCAAAACGCGCAAGCTCCTGTTCTGCCTCTGTTCTGCCGGGGTGCTACTCCGTGCAGGGTTCCCCATCCTTCCCCTCCGTGTCCCTGCACCCACCAAGGTGCTGCTTGGCCCCGCGGCCCCTTCCACCCCGCTCTGAGCCGCCTCCTGTCCCCCCAGGGCGGCACGTGGTACGGCGTGGACGTCAACAACGAGGACATCGCCGACAACTTCGAGGCGTGCGTGTGGGAGCCGGCCATCGTGCGCATCAACGCGCTCACCGCCGCCTCCGAGGCCGCCTGCCTCATCGTGTCCGTGGACGAGACCATCAAGAACCCCCGCTCGACGGTGGACGCGGCGCCCGGCGCGCGGGGCAGGGGCCGCGGCCGCCCCCACAACCACTGAGGGCCCCGGGACACGGGCCGCGGCACAGGGAGGAGCATCCAGCTCTAGCTTAATTAAGAGGCTGCTGAGCATACGGTCCTGGGAGGGCCTCCAGGCAAGCCCTGGCCTTGTTTAATTAGAATCGAGCCTTGGCAGGGGTGGCGGGAGCCTCCTGCGAGCTGCTGTCCCCACGTTTTCTACACAGCACTGATCCCCCGAGGCTGCTCCTGGGCTTCGCGCGGAGCTGCGCTCAGCCCAGCTCTCCACGCACGGAGGCTTGGGCTGTATTTATAATTTCTCTTTTCCCTCCGGGTGTTTTGGAGCCAGGCTCAAACACAATAAAAGGATCCGGTGTTTCAGTGGCCAAGGGGCTGCGCTCTCCTGTTTGCTGCTGGTTTCTTGGGGGGAATGGGGAAGAACTGGGGCTGAGGTGGGCAAGTGATGAAGCAAGGGGGGAAAAAAGACACCAGCCCGTGAGATCTCATGTTGTTAAGCAGCTCGAAGGCCTGTCACACCACACACCGTGTCACCTCTGCTGTGTTCATGAAGCACTGCCACAAGCCAGCCGGTAAGAGTCCCCTGCAGCAGCAGCGGTGCCTCCCTCACGCGGCCCTCGTGGCCACTTGGTCCCACTCGAAGGGCGGGTGGCAGCCTGGGAGCCCTTAGCCCGGGGCAGGGGGGAGCTGCAGCTTCCAGCAAACCCTCCTTGGGATCTTGACCACGCAAACTGTCCGGCTCCAGGGCAGGGGCTCTCCTAGCGAAACCTGCGGCTCCAGCGGAGCCTCCTGGATCTTCCCCCTGCGGCAGCTGGAGGGCCGGGGTCGGAGGTGTCCCCAGCCTAACCTGCCGTGGGCAGCCGGGCCCCCGGAGCTCTCCGTGCCCGTGTCTCCGGACGCGGCGCCTGCCCTGGTCTTGGCACCGGGTGCCGCTGGCTCCTGCAGACGCTGCCGCCGCTGACCTACATCCAGCGGCTGCATCCGTGCCGTAATTCCCGGTGACACTCGGGTCGGCTCCTGCCGCTGGCGGCACACGCGTCCCCCAGCCCCCTTTGCCTTTGCCACCCTTTTTCCCTCCCCCCTCCATTCCTTCCCCAGCGTCTTCCAGGCCTGAGGCCAAGGCTGATCCTGGAGCTTGGGCCACCGCTCCATCCCTCTCCAGCAGCGAGAACGGGTGAGATCCCAAACCCCACCTCGCTTCCACGAGCCTCCTATTCACCACCAAAGCATAAAGAAGCGCCTTGCACATAGTGGGTTTTTTTTTCTTTTTGTAATTCTTAAATACACATAGTTTACACTCGGCAAAGGTTCAAAGCAACAACATCAAAGTGCGGCTACAGGTGACGGTACCAACCAAAGTGCTCAAACGAGGGGCTCCCGCGGGCGCGGAGAAGGGGCCGTGGGTTCTCCGGACACCGGCACCTCGCTGCCCGAGACTAAAATAGACCTAGATTTGTAGAGAAGTTAAAAAAATAACTTAGAGGACCAACTTTCTGCCTTCCCAGGGACCGCCGCGAGGAAGAAGTGCTTGGGGGAAATGATTGCCATTTCGGGGGACATAAATGTATATATATATATATATATTTATCTCTTGGTCTGCGTGATTATCTCAAAGCAAGTTTGGCTCCGTGGCCGGGGGCTGCCTTGATAAAAGCCGTCCAGCCCTCCCAGCCCATTGCTCCCGCTTGGTCCCTTGGTTTGGCCAGGAAAAAACCCTATTTTACCGCTTTGGGGCATTTTTTATTTTTCCTTCCCCTCTTTGCTTGTAGGGAAGGAGTGAGGAGGGATGGGGAATATCCCTGTGCCACAGGGAAGGCTCCTCCAGAGCTTCTCCCAGGAGGTGGGAAGGGGCTGGTTCCTGTCCCTAACCAGCGTTATTTGGCACCAATTCCCAAGGGGTTTCGCTCTTGCGGAACCTACGGGTTTTCAGCCCAAAATACGAGCTCACGAAGGGCGCTCGTGTCCGGTCGGGCCCGGGGCACCTCTCATAGCGCTGCAGAGACGCTCCCCCTTTCCTCGCCCCGCAGCTGGGACGTTGCCTTCGGGAACCTCCAGCCTGGCCTGGTGGAGGAAAGCTAGGGGTGAAGGAAAAAATCACGTTTTTGTGTTTACAGAAAAAAGAAATGTGCTGAGAATGGCCTCTATTGGCATTTTTGGTATTTTTCTATTTGTGGATTTTTTTTTTGTTGTTTTAACCTCATTGGGAGCCTTTAGAGGAGCCGAGCAAAGTGGCCTTGGGTGGCAGCTGGGGCTGTGACACAGCAAGAATTGCCTTTTTTCCCCCTTTTTTTTTTTTTTTCCCATTTTCCTTCTTTGAAACTCTCCAAGTCCAGGGTGAGTTTGTCTGTCTTGGGGATGTTCCATCTCTATCCCGCTCTGTTTGGTGCTCCCCAGAGGGAGATGGCCCCGGCTACCTCTGCTCCCGGCCACGTTAGGGAGAAAATGTACAAAAGACGGGAAAACTAGGTGCCTTTCAGCCCCTCTCCAATGCCCAACGTCCAGGGCATCATCCCAACGTCCTGGGTCCTCGGAGCTCTTGAGCGACACACTGAGAGCAAAATCTCGTCTTGAGAGAGCAGCTGGTGGAGCCCGTCCTTGTGCCACCAACCATGGCTGGGCTTGCTGGTGGTGTTCCTCTTGGAATCCCCGACCGGTACCGATGGTCAGGAAACTGGGGCCATCCTGCTCAGATTGGCCATGAGAAGCTTTGGGCAACCTCAGGAGCGAAATGGAACCACCAAAACCCCGTCCCAGGAGCCTCACGTGGAAGTGGGTCCCAGCAGAGCAGGAGCTACAGTGGGCCCTTGGTGGACCGCTCTTTGTGCTGGCATCGCAATGTGGATTGTCATGGCTGATCCCTGGTGTGGCTTCTCTGGTGTCTAGTATGAGGTTGAGCTTCACTACAGCAGGTCCTTCCCTATGAGCACCATCCTCTTGGTTTCCTATTGCTTCTGGAGGACTTGAGATCTCCCTGCCTCATCCTTCACCATCCAAGTCGGCTAAAGCCACCCAGCAGGTTTATAAGTTCTTGGGGAAGGAGACCAGATGCAGAGCATGAGCGTTTTATCCTCGTTTGCAGAGGGAATCGGGCTGAAATCCCAGGCCCAAGGAGTGAATCCTATGGATACGGGGGAGCACAGGATGAGCCCCCAGAGCTGGGTAGAAAGGAGGTTTCCACAGGCCATCCAGTGGGATGGGGATGGATTAGGACACCATGTGGACGCTCATCCCGGCCGCAGCTCTCCCAGGGAGCCGGCGGGGAGCGGATCGATAGGACATTCCAGCTGGAAAAACCCAGCGCCCTTAATGAGCTCGTTGCCATTAACAACGGGGCCAATTTGGAGGCGCTGGGTGGGAGGGAACGGGGGGGACGCGGGGCCCTGGGTGCTGCTCGCACCGACCCCGGAGCACCGTGTCGGAGCGGCGCGCACTGCCCAGCTCCTGCTTCCGCACCAGCACCTTCATCCCGCGGAGGAGGAGGAGGAGGAGGAAGGGAGCAGCCCAGGCTGGAGGTGCTGCAGCAATCACTGGGGAGGGACATCCAGGTCCTGAGGTACGTGAACCCCCTATTCTCCCACATCAGCAGAAAAATAACCCAGATGGGGGAAAAAAACCCTATTTTTCTGCTCATTTAGGCAGCTTGCCTGCGCTTGGGACGTGCTTTTATGCGGCTGATCCCAGCTCGGCATCACCGGGATGCAGCAGCATCCCGCAGCAGTGCACGACTCACATGGAGCAAAACGGGTGGCAATAAACCCCACTTTCCGTTTCAAGGCTGGGAAACCCACTCAGGGTCTCACTCCACTGCGCTGGATTTTTTTTTTTCCCTAAATCCAGATTAAATTTGCGTTGTTCTAAGCCGGGGGGTGGGCCTCATGTCGGAGCCAGAGGCCGGTGTGCGGGAGGCCGGTGGCTCGGCCGGGTCTCAGAGCGGGCGCAGGATGCGCCCCAGGACCCACTGCGGGTGACGCAGGGAGGGGACGGCGAGGGCAGGGTCACACAGGGACTATCACACACCTACAGCTCCACCGCAATCACGAGCAGGAACGTCCACGGACGACACGAACGGCCACTCGCCAGCCAACAACCACCGCTCCTCCAAGAGTCCTCCAAAACCGTTTTTTTCCCCCAATTTCCACCAGCTCGTCCTCATCTTTCCCATGGCCCCGAGAAGAGCTGGGCACTGCAGGAGGTATAAGGACGTCCTCAAACCAGCAGCAAACCTGGAGCAGACACCTCCAGGCTTGGACCTTCCAGTCTCAGTGATAGTCTTTAAGCATAGTCTATGAACATGCTGAGTATATTATAATTTTCTTTGCTTTAAAACCTTTTCTTCTTCTTTTTTTTGTCTTTACAGAAATAAATACTTACTTTGTTTCTTTGAAGGTAATTTCACAAGTCTCTGTGCCAGGGCGGAAGCTGCAGCCCTCATGGCCACTCTCATGGGGAGGTGGCAGATGTGGTGGGTTCCTCCCAGGGAATGCTCATTGCTCTGCTCTTTTCCCGTGCTTTTTTGTTATTATTATTATTATTATTTGCTCCATTCTTGCTTTTCCCCCATGGATTTGCGCCCATTCCACCTTCCTTCCCATCGCCAGGATGGAGGGGAGAGTGGGTGCCGGGTGGCATGATGGATGGAGTCTCCATGCGTGGAGGTGACGTCCCTCCTCACTCAGCCCTTGTGGGACATCAGGATTTTTTTGAGGCAACTTTTGGGGCTGATTTCTTTTGGGAAGCAGCTTTTTCCTGCGGTCAGGGGAAACCAGAGGTGCTTTGAGTTGGGAGCTGTGGCGAAGATGCCGCGCGCAACCCTACCCTGCTTCAGAGGAGGCAGCTTGGACAGGACAAGGGGATGGATGAAAAGCTCTTCTGAGACACTTGCTGTACTTGGAGTCCTGGGAGGTCTTCCAGCCCACCCAGCAGCCTGGGGGCTCTCTGGATCCAGGAATCAGGTGTTTTCTCTATGGGGTCGTCATCAGGATGGGGATGCTGGAGGACAGGATGTCTTGGGTTCGGTGCTGGAGGCCTTTGGGTTGGTTCCTGTGGCCTTCTGTGTTGGGGAGGCCTGGGCTGAGCTCTGCAGATCTCATGATATAGATGAGGAAGGTGTTGGCCTGTGGCTCTGCTCTCCGGCCTAGGGGATGTCCCGTGACTCAGCTGGGAGGACGAGGAGATATCCCAGGAAAAGCTGATCCCTCAGAGCCACACGGCAGCTCCCGTTGGCCAACAGGCACCAAAATCAGCCCGGAGCAGAGGACCAAGTGCCCCCAGAGCAGCTTCTCCTGCTTGGCTCTTCTCACCTGGGCCTTGTAGGTCCAAGCTTGTGTGGTTGGGTCTGGGGCTGGTTCCTCCCCAATGACACTGCGTTTTGGGGGCTGTGTTTAAGGCCGGGGTGTCTCTGCTGCTGGCAGTGCTCCGATGGGGTCCCCCATGGCCTGGAGACCCCTGGCATCTTCTTCACGGGGTAGAGGATGGAAACAGCTGAACCTGCTGGATGCCTGTCAAGAGCCTGTTTCTTTGGGAAAAGAAAAGAGTGTGGGGTGACTTCCCTCCAGGAATCAGGGAGTCAAAGGGAAAAAGAGGAACAATAATAATAATAATAATAATAATAATAATAATAATAATAAATGCTGTTCAGTGTGGTGGGTTGGTGGGGAAAAAAAAAAAAAAGAAAAAAAAAGAGAAAAAAAAAGAAGAAAAAAAAAAAAAGCAGCTTTAGCTTTTGGAACCATTTGGCCAGGATTTGTGCCCTGAGCTGCTCGGGATGGGCCAGGCGATGGCTGGACACCGGTGCGAGCGGCGGCACTTCCCTCTCAGGTGCTTCCTTCTGCCCACGCAGGTGCCCCTCGGCGAGAGGTGATCCGGTCTGGAAGGGGGATGAGCCGAAGGGCCATGAAGGCAGAAGCGTTACCCGTGTTTCCCGGTGTTGTCTTCAGGGAGGGTTTATTGCCTTAGCGGGAAGGGACGGATGGAGAGGAGGTGAGGCTGGAGACCCTCGGAAGAGCGACCGTCTCTGGTCTGTGGCCTGGTGGTGCTGTCACGGCTGCTGGTTTCTGGGCAGCATGGGCCCGTGTTTGTGTGTCCCCCTTCCTAAAGAAACAGGTAAATAAAAAGACAGCTACCAGAGAGTCTGCAGGAGCGTCGGGGCCCATCTTCTCTTCGGGGATGGCCTCTTCCCATGCTGCTTCCCATGGTCTCTTCCCATGGGGATGGTCTCTTCCCATGCTGCTTGCGCCATGCCATGGAGAACATGGGGCTGCTCCAGCCACGGAGCTCAACCAGCACCAGGAGCTCCACGGGACACCAGTGCTGAGCCCGGCGGGTCATCGGCCAAGAGCCACCAGCTCATGGCCTCCAAAGAGGCCTCCACGTCACCTACCACATCAGTGGAGAAGGCAGAGACGCTCCATGTAGCGGGAGGGCACGGTGAGGAGCTGTGGACTAGGCCGAGCTTGGTCCCCGTGACAACTGACAGCCCAAAAAAACAAATAAATAAATAAAAAGGCTCGAAGAAAAAGACATTGCCCAAGCAGGGATCCTTGGCAATGAGCAGCCGCAGGGTTCGAAGCCGTTCTCCCTCCTGGGAAAGCGTAGCCGTGTCCCCCGGGGCAGTCTCCAAGTTTCTGTGGGTAGCACCGTCTCGCCCGCGCCGTGTCCGCGAGCCGGCGCCGGCCGCGGGGCGCTAAGGCCTGCGAGAGTCCTTTGATGTTTTGTGCATGGGCCGGCGGCTCCGTGGCTCCGGGTGCGGAGCCCGAGAGCGTCAGACCATCGGTTTGGTTTCTCTGGGCCGCTGGCTCCGTCGGGCGATAGAGGGAATGTGCTTTGTGGGTCCCTGAAGGTCTAACAGCCTCCTTCCACTTTGATGTGTAGAATCTTGGAAAAGCCAGGTCTTTTCCTCAGGGCCTGGGAGAGGAGCAGAGAGCGGGGTCAAGAAGGGAGGAACGCACCTGAAATGCCACCAACTGTTGGTGGCATTTGTGGTGGCCAATGTCCCCACCATTCACATCCCTTGGGGACTCTGCTTCTTCATGGGACTGGCTCTAGTCCCGTGCCCTTGGAGGCAGCTCATGGCTGGACATGCCTGTCCTGAAGACTTTGCCCAGAACAAGGACATGCCAAGTGTCACAAGCCATGCAAGATCTGCCATTATTTGAAGCCAGCATTAAGTATCTAGAGTCAACCTTACTTTGGCTTTCATGGGTGAATTTTAAATCACTTTATAAAGTATAAGTATAATTTATGAAGTATATTACTCTGAGAGGGAAGCATTAGCCCTTTTCTATTCATGGGACATGAGAGGAAAAGTCCCGGTGAAAGCAATGGGTGGGAATCACAGCCTGTTACATCTTCAGCGCATACATGTCTGAAGGAGAGCTGGGTTTCAAGATGTCTCTGATAAGTCAAGATGTTCTCTACTGAGTGTGTTTGGCAGATGGCAGGAACTTGTCCCCAGAGGGGACACAGTGCCCTGGCACTGGCATCCTTTACCTGGAGTTTGTTCACCATTTCTTCAAACATCTTCTTGGCTTCTGGGCTGTGGGGCTCCTTGAAGTAGTCCACAATGCCCACCTGCACGACGATGGACTTCAGGTTGCGGCACACACCTGGGAACAGAGACATCGCCTGGCTTTGTCATAGCTGGGGGAGGAACAGCTTCCCCACAGCCAGGATGAACGGTGGGGCCGAGGGAACAGGATCCTAAAACCCACCCAGGGCTCCTCAAGGCCTTAGATATCTGTGGAAACCTCACCCTAAAGAAGGGGGAGATCTGCCCTTCGTAGGAGGATGGTGGACTATGCGATGGTCTCTGCTTGCCTTATCCCATTCAGATGTCCTTCCCTGAGAACCTCTATACTTCCACCCAGAAGACAAGGTTGCCAGCAAGTCTGATCATGGTTGTGTGTGCCACCATCACCAGGAACAGCACCTCAAACAGACCCTTGCATTGACTGTAGGCTCTTCCTATGAGGAGCTCCTGCTCTGGCAAATGCCTTCAGTAAATTCCAAATGTAAGCAACTCCAAACTCAGGTGTACCAAGGTGGGTCTGGGATATGCCACTATGGTGTAGCTTAGACTGGGAAAAATTTAGAGGGAGTGTCTCCATCATCCCCATGTCCCAAGGCAAGATCAGCTCTTCTTAACCCATCCCTGGCAAGGTTGTGTTGAAGCTGCTCTTAGAAAACTCCCACTACGGAGATTCCAGCACCTCCCAATCTGGGATTAGCTCCCAGTGTCAGCAACGGGTTCTCTTGGGATTGGAAGGCAGGGTCTGGCTCAGGGATCTGGACCTTTTTATCACTTTCCCATTCTGAAATGGGATTCTCCACATGGGAGATGTCTCCACTTTCATGGATCCTGTGTCAACCCCAGGCATCAGTACTCACTGTTGAAGTGCAGCAGGGCTTTGGGGGTGACTGGTGTGGAGGTCAGGACGAGCATCTCCAGCCCCTTCAGTCCCTCTCTGCACATTTCTGCTGCAACCTCCTGGTTGATCTCTGCCACGTGGTCCAGCTCCAGGACCTGCAGCCTCATGCAGTTTCGGGCTGGAGAGACAGGGCATGTGCCACTGGAGGTGACAACACTCATTCGTGTCACCCCATGGGGAGGGGATGGGGAGAGATGGTGAGATCAGGGTGATGGGAGAGCTGGGGGGGCAACACGTGGAGGGGCAGGGTCTCTACCACGGTCTTGGGGCTTGTCCTTGGAGGTCCCCATGGGATCCACCAGGGATCTGGAAGGTCCCATTCTGCGCGCCCCATCAGAGGAATGCTTCTGGCTTCACCTACCTAAGGATGCGAGTCCCTGGACACCACAGCCTGCGCCTCCGACGCCCAGCGCCCGCAGGTGCGGCCAGCACCGGCCGATCATCTGCAGGCAGCGGTTGCTGAAACGCGTTGGCTGCTGGCTGGGGAGAGAAGGGAGAAAAAGCCGGGGAGACCTGGAAGATGCCTCCTGCCTTGGATATCTACAGTACATGTGGATGTCCAGGATCGGGGCTGCTCTGCACTGAACAGCAGGACCCGTTTCTCCACGTGTCTCCACTCATTGGCAGACAACCGGAGCACACAGTTGTTTTAAGGCTCCCAAACCACCAGGTTGGCTCTCTGGTCCACCCCGGGGTGAGCACACAGCACAGGCAGGAGCTCGCAGCTGGAGGGACACAGCACGCGCTGCCGGGCATTTCACCCGCGGAAGGGAACAAGCTGCCACCCATTTCTCCTGCTGAATAAGAGTCCTCCTGTACCCTGGATCCATCAATGTCACCTCACGGCCATGGATCTGTGGGCTGAGGGAGGACGTGACATTGCAATAAACCCTCCAGAACAAAAAGAAACACCCAGAGCAACTTCATGGCATGAAGGCAAGGGCATGAGGGACCTTCTGTGATTTCTCAGACACCCTCTGGATGATGTTGCCTAAGTCATGAATTCGTTAGCACTCAGAGATGCTGCGGAGTGGGGAACCTCCACGTCTTCATGCCCAAAATGCTCTTTGAAAGTGAGAGAAACCGCAGTCATTTCTTAAACAGGAACTCAACACCCTTCTAAATACACCCAGCTCTTCAGGCTGCCGTTGCATAAGCAGTGAAGAGCCCAGAGAAAGAGTCTGATGTTCAGACTCGCTTAGCAGAGTGATCACAGCTCCCCTTTCATCTCCGTTGTCAGTGGCGTCCCCAGAAACGTTCCCAGGTTGGCAGGAACGTGGCCACATTCAACAGCTCCCAGCCCCTGCAGCGAGGGACGGGGCCGAGCACCCATTCCCCCAAGGAATGGGAAGGAATCCCCAAGGACTCCTCCAGGATCACTGCTCCACTCACGAGGCCCCACTAGGAAATCTGGATTTGGCACCTGGGGTCTTTCCAGGCCGGTGATATCCCTCAGGCTTGGCCTGGTCCCCTCCTAGCCCAGCAGCTACTGAGCACCACTCTTACCAGGGATGTAGAGGTGCGACCTGGAGAGAAATGATGTCTCTGCAACCTGCTCCAAGGGCCCAGATGACTTCATGACCCACAGGGTCTGTAGAGCTCCTGGAATGACACAGAAGATACGTGGCAGTCCCTGACAGCTTCATGCTGTGCCATGGGGCTGGGTCTGCAGCTTCCAGGCCACTCTCCACAAGTGCACCTGAGAACCTCTTGATGACAAATCTAGTCATTATTTTCAACCCGTGATCTGCTCGTGAACCAGACAGTCCCAGCATCAGTGCACGCAGGAGGAAGGCTAAAGGCTCTGCCACCTGGAATTGTGCCTGCAGGTGTGTCAAGAGAAATGGGAGAGATTGGTGTGGAAGGTGAGGTGGATGGTGAGGTTGAAGATGAAGGCAGGGCAGCGTGGTCCAGATTCAGAGATGGCACATGAGCCACGCAGTGCTCAGGATGGGTCTGGATCATGGAATCACAGATTCATTATGGTTGGAAAAGAACTTTGAGATCAAGTCCAGCCATAAGCCCCTCAATGTTATGCCTGTTAAACCGCGTCCCTACGTGCCTCATCTACACGTTTCTTGAACATTGCCTGGGATGGTGACTCCGCCACTTCCCTAGGGAGCCTGTTCCAGTGCTCCACCACTCTTTCTGGGTAAAATATTTTCCTACTATCCTTTAGGAAAAGAATGACTGCAAGTGATTCCTGTGTTCCCCTGCAAAATGAACATATCCTCCCCGTGAGGCCCACCAGGGCGGTGTCACCTTCTCCCTGCCTGGTCTGGGAAGGCCCAGGTTGCTGGTGATGACGTTCCAGCTGAGGGGTGGCAGTGTCTACCCAAGGGCGGTGTCTGCTCCAGACCCTCTGCACCAGCCTAGAGGTTGGGCCACTTCATCCCCAGGCAGCTGTTGGCCAGACATCCCTGCAAGGCTTTTCTGTGGGCTCCTCCTGGAGCGAGGGGCACTTTTTGGAGGCATCTGAATAGCCGCTCCCCAGGGATGCCAAGGGACTTGTGCAGCATCCTGGTGGGAACCAAGGTTTATTGTGAGGCACCAAGCTGACCATGGGCAGCCAGGCTGCCTCCTCATCTGGTTGTGTCACCAGCTCCAAGCAGCTCTCCCTGAGGCTGTTGGCTCTCTCCTCCAAGACTTACTTGGTTAAGGGAGGAGAGACGTCAAATTACAATGCCTTCCTGATGCTACCAGCCCAGAGGGAGCTGCTGCTGGAGGCCCCCGGCCTCTCTGCCGCATTGAGCTTCCTCCTGAAGATGGAGGACACGCTCACCAGCTCCGAACAACCTAGTTCAGAGCTCCAGGCAGGCCTAAAAATAAGTGACGGGTGTTACTGTGAGCGTTTCACACATTTCCATGGAAGACGCCTGCCAAGAGCCCCTTGCGTTCATTGGAGCATGTGAGTCACAGTCACAGGTTAGCGAGGCGCTGGGAGCATCCGGGCTTGCTCAGCCCTTGGAAGCGCACACGGAGCAGTCACTGGGTCAACCTCCATGGCTCAGGGCTGCCTTGTGGCATGGGGGTCCCCATGGTGGCACAACCACAAGACCACAAGACCTTGGTGTATGCTTGGAGTGAGGCCTTCTCCAGCCTTGAACTTACCCACCCAAAAGACTATCCTTGGACCAGACAAGCTCCTATTGCCTTGGACCAGACAAGCTCCTATTGCCTTGGACCAGACAACGTCCTATCGCTTTGGACCAGACAAGGAGAAATCCAGGTGATACAGGCTGCTCGCTCTGGGGTTTGCCTTGGCACAGGTGGGATACAGAGGCTGAATGCCACAGCTGTCCTACCAGGCATCCCGGCTTGGGAAATTGCTCCTTTAGCAGGGGGAAACTCAGCAAGGTGTGTGTGATGGACCCATTGGTGGTCCCATTTTCTTCCTCGCTCTGGCTCCCTCCTGCCCTGTGGCCACCGGGAGCGGTGCCCGGCGCCGCGGGGCAGGACGGCTCCTCGCTTACCGGTAGGTGACGGCCTGCAGGGCCCGGCAGTAGCAGCTGGCCAGCCAGAGCGAGCGGTCGGTCAGCACGTTGGGGCAGTGGGAGATGCGGAGGATCAGCAGGTTGCCGCCCGTGGCCTTCAGCAGCGACTCCAGCCCGGCCTCGAGGCAGCCCCTGCCGAGGACGGAGGCAGATTTGGGCTCATCCTCAGGGCACAGAGGAAAAACAACCAAAAACCCCACAGTTCCTTGGAGAGGTGCCTGTTGTTGTGGCTTTAGTCTGGCTGCAAGGGGCCTCTCTGCCACCTTGTTGGCCCAGGAGCCCCTCAGCTGCGTGGGGACAGGTCTCCTATGGGAAAAGGGACCGTCTCAAATCACCGTGTGCCACTGTGGACTCCCTGCACCGGAGCTGGTGTGCATGCACGTGTGGGCACCAAGGAAGGCTGTGTTTCCACCTGTGGGGTGCCCCGTCCCACCCGTGGACCCGGAGATGCTGCACGTGGCCCGTTGGAGCGGGTGCTAAAGCTGGCGGGTGCCCAGGACTCACCGAGTGCTCTTCATGTAATCCTCCTTGCTCTCCTTCTTCCCGCGCTGGCGCGGCTTGAGGTTTTGGAGGGTGAGGGAGTGTGTCTGGGTGCACCACTGCGACAGCATGGCCAGGAACTGGGGGGACGGAGGGTGCCCGTTGGCCGGGGACACCCTCGCCGTGCCCCGCGCCGCCCGTCCTCATCTCTCTTGCCTCGCACACCCTCCACCCCTGGACCTCCTTGGCATGCAGGGTTGCAGGGGGACGCGGCACGCGTGGAGCCCCACGGCCACAAGCGGGAGCGCACGTGCACGCGACAGGCACTGCGTGGAAACGCGTGCACGAGCGAGCAGGCGTGCAGGAGGCTGCAAAACCTCCCATGCAAAGCCCGTGTGCGCTGCCTTTCACGTGCCCAAAGCACTCGTGACCATACCCGCGTGCAACACGTGCGCACATCCTGCTTTGTCCCCCTGGAAGGACAAGAGCATCGCATCCCTCCACGGATGGGGATGCGGGGACCGTCCCCGCGCCGTTACCTTTGAGGACACCCTGGCGTTCTCCAGCAGCACCCGCGTCCACACGGCCGGGTGCCGGGCCACGAACTTCCAGTCCTTGCACACCTCGGCCACCCGCAGCAGCGTCTTGGTGTCCAGGTAGGTGAAGATGCAGAAGAGCGCCGCCCGCATCTTGAGGACCTCGGGGCTGATCACCTCGCTGGAGGGGCCCGGGCTGCCCTTCTCCAGCCGGCCCGCCTTGCCCACCGCCCCCTCGGACCTGGCTGTGTGACACGTGCCCTCAGCCCCCAGGCCGATCCCGGACCAGCTTTCCCGAGGGATGTATGGGGCGCCGGGCTGGGGAGCTCCTGGCCGGGACAAGGAAGGGGATAAGGGGAGCTCCAAGGAATGGCCCCATCCCATCCCCACGCCTGTTGCCCTCCCACCCCAAGCCCCAGGGCGAGCAGAAAACCTCGGTGCGGACACAAACCCACCCTTGGACCCCAGTTTGAGCAGGAAACACCAAGGAGAAGGGCAGGGATCCCCCGTGCGCCACGGGCTCTCACCCGTCAGCCGGCAGCTGCTCACGGGCCGGGAGGCTCCGGGCGCCTCGGCCTCCCATCCCTCGGCCTCCGACTCGGTGGTGCGGGAGCCCACGTCGGAGATGTCGCCCTCCTCGCCCTCGGTGCTGTTGCGGTAGGGCCGGCGCTGCCAG
>VZSG01000239.1:1066668-1080193 GCA_013398315.1 Nothoprocta pentlandii | reverse complement strand
CGTCGCCGTCGCCGTCCGTGGGACACGGCTCCGCGCTGTCGCTGTCGTAGCAGCCCGAGCTCTGCGACACGGCCTTGGCGCGGCTCGAGGCCCTGCGGGGAGGACGGCGGGGACGGCCTCAGTGCTGCCCACGCGGCTGAGAGCGCGCGGAGTTGGCGCACGCAACGGGCACGTGTGCCCCCGTGCTCCTGGATGAGCCCGCGGACCAAGCCCAGCCTTCTCCTGTGTCCCCCTCATTAAAACGCTCCGATTAACCTGCAGGCAAGGAAGGGGACACTCACCCCGTGCTGGAAGAGGAGCGCTGGTTGCAAATGCCGTATGGGCCGTGTATGGCCACTGCCGGCCCCGGGTGCCTGTCTCTCTGGAGGGAGGAGATGAGGAAACACGGTGGTGAGAACGAGGGGGACGAATCCAACGGCTACCATCATCACCAGCATTGCGGTGGAATGATGCTCCTGGGGTGGACAACAGCACCCAGCGCATCTGTGCCCTCACCCCCCTTGCCTCTGGATGGGGCAAGCAGTGAGACGCCCAAAACACATCTCCCCTCTTGGGAAATCTCCCCCCAAGGGATTTTCCCAGCCTGGTTTTCTATGAATTCGGTGGAGCCCCGTGCACGTCTGAGCGCAACACGTTGCATCCCTCAGAGGTAGCACCCGACCGCGCTGGAGCGCGAATCCAAGGAGAGCCAGCGATGCCATCGCATGCACCGCTGCCGGGAGGAGCGCGGGTGGCCCCTGCGCCTCCCCGCGGAGGGACGCGCGCCGCGGGCCCCGCGTCGGGCAGCGGAGGTACCGGCCGGCCGATGCCCTTGGCGCCGGGCGCGCTGCAGCGGCCCAGGCTGCCGTTGGGGGTGGTGCCGCAGCTGCTGCTGATGATCTGGAGCTGCTTCTCGGCGCGGTCGGCGCGGTCCAGCAGCTCCTCGATGAAGTGCTGCAGCCGCACCTTGGCGCTGGCCTCGCGCGCCGCCGTCTCCTTCAGGAACTGGTCGATCTGCAGCACCTCCCTGCGCAGAGGCACCGGCCGCAGCCGTGGGGCTGGGCTCTCCCGTCCTCCCCGCGATTCCCCGGTCCTCCCGGGTCCCACGCATCCTTGTCTCCCTCCCTCCCACCCAAAGCCTGCCCTGCACCTATCCCCAGGGAATTTGGTCCATCCTCCCTTTGATTTAGGCTGCAAGGGACACGGATCCTTCCCCACAGTGCCAATCCTCGCCCTAGGTCTCCCCCATCCAGAGTGGTCCAACTTGGTCCATGCCAACTTGGATGGTTTCTGGACACAGATTGGGGCAGAGCAGCAGCCAGGGATTGCTCCTGGCATTTACTATGGATGCAGCCACTTTGTTCCGGGGGAGGTGAGACCTTTGCTGTATGAATCCCCAGGACCTTTGCTGTACGTCTCCTTGTGATGTGTGGCATTGCCTGGGCCACTTGCTGCTGGTGCCTGGGCCACAAGATGAATGGTGAGGAGGAATGACAGCAAGGATGGACAGTGCAGAAGAAGGATGATGCAGAAGGACAATGGAGAGAAAAAGGATGATGGAGAGCTGATGGCACGGAAGAAAGATGCCAAGGAAGATGATGGAGAGAGGGAAGATGGAGAGGAAGGATAAAGGCATGGAGGAAAGATGGAGAGGAGGGCTGATGGAGAGGAGGGGTGAGGAGGAGGTGGGTGATGGGGATTGGCGAAGACCATACAAGGGTGTCAATGACACTGCCTGCCTCATCCAGGAAGGCCACATCCAGGCAGACCAACATTAAGGGCAGATTTAAATGCCTAAATTGCACTCAGCCCCAGCTCTCGTTAGGGAAGTGCTCAGCATTTGCAGAACCCTCTGGTGAGTCCTCCCTGTCCCGGTGCCCTCAGCACAAGGAGCCAGGTGTGCAGGAACAAGGCCCCATCTCCCTCGTTAAGGAGCTAATTAAGGGGAGCACCTCACCTGTGAGTCGACCTCACAGTTCTGTTCAGCAGCACGAGCTCCTGCAGCCCCATGAAGACCTTTCACGTGCACCTGGGTGTGCTCAGCTGGCCACAGCCAGGAGGAACGTAAAGGTGAGCGAGCAGCTCTTGTCAATGTGATCAGTCTTAATGATTACTAATTATGCACTATAGCAATGTCTGATGCTATTGAACCCAAGGCCTCCTTCACGCAGACACCCAGCTAAAGAGCAACTCGGAAGAGCTGGGGATGAGGTTTTCATGGAGACCAACAAGGTTCTCCAGCCAAACCCATGTCCCTAACCCCCAGATGTGCGGCAGAGCCAGAGAGGAGAGAAAACAGCCAAAGCAAAGCCCTGGCAGAGAAATGCAAAGCAAGAAGGGAGCGGATGGGGAGGCGGCGGGTTCTAAGGGCTGTCTCCACTCCAGTAACAGCAAAGCACTCGGAGGCACTGGGAGCTACTAACGCGTGAGTGATGCTGGAGCCGAGCATGCAAATCCAGCCGTGACCTTTCCCGCAGCCGCTCCAAGGAAATGCCAGGGCACCGCGACGCTGGATCCCCGCCGGCTCCCAAGCATTTCCAGGAAAAACGGAGGAGCTCTCTGGTGGCAATCGTTTGGGAAGGCTCCTGGGGAAGAGCCTGGGAGATTTGGAAGGCAAATGGGGTGCTGGCACGCGGGCAGCGGATGGAAAGTGATCCTGATGCTTATCACCTCCTACAGCTCCTCTCATTCCTAGGCACCGGATGGAAAAAATACCCACGGCAAAACCAGTTGGTCTACAAGCAAAAAGGGCTCCCAATATCTATGAGGTACCTCCAAGGCTCGATGTTGGACCTTAGGAATAAATGTCACTGGGTGACTCCGTGCTCTTGGGCGGCATTGCAGGTGTTGGGAGCATGATGAATTAGACCCGAGCTAAACCGTTTCAGTATCGTGGCTCGTGAAACCTTCCTCGAAAAATTAATTCAAGCCGGCGGGGATGTGAACACTGTCGCGTGGATGGAGAATTGGCTGGAAGACCGTAAACAGGGAAGGATAATAAACGGCAGCGCAGCAAATCGTGAGGCAAGCGGCAGCGTCTGCTCCTCTTCTACCTTCCCGGGAATGATGGGGAAGAAGAAGCCGACGTCGTGTTGGCGAGAGCTCGGGCACTGTTGCAAAGCAGGGCATCTCCCACGTGGTGACCACAGAGGTCTGCTGGGCTCGGGGCTCTCCAGACCCACAGGAGGGGCTGGAAACGGGTGGCCACAATGGGCAGAGATGGGCCCGGGGACCATCTCATAAAGCATCACCATCAGAGAAGACCTTGGGCAGGGAAGGGAGGCAGGGGTGGCAAGTTGGGTGCTCATCTCCATCTGCTTCCCAGCCTTCCCGAGGAAGCAGGGCTGGAAAATGTCCCTGATCATCTCACTTTCCTCTTGGGGGAGGGGTGAACACAGCTTCTCCGATGAGAACGATTCATGGCGATTTCCCCACGGCCAAGGGGAATCATCTTGTTTCATGAGCTTCTTTCCATGTCTTGCTCTGGCAGGTGCCGAGCGATTTAATTCCTAGCAACCCCCCATCCAAAGCGTTTCAGATCAGAAAAAATTCTCATACTTTCAGGTTTGCTGTGAAACCTTTGAGGAGGCTGTGACTGATTTTAGTGCTTTGTTTGATTTTTCTCTGATTTTTTTTTTATTTTTCTTTTTCATAGCTGCTTCTTGTCCAATATGCGCAGCGTGTCCCACGTCTGCCTGGCAGCCCATTGTTGCAGAGGGGCTCTCGCCATGACCCTGGTCTGCTGCTCCCTCCTGGGCCCTCTCTGGCCTCAACCAAAGGAGATTAGAGACCCATATGAATGGTTTGGGGCTGGAGGGTTTCTCTAAGGGGAGGTGGATCCAGGAGGCAGTTTTGGGGCATAAATCCAGGTCACTTTAGGCTGCAATGGTCTGGTCCGGGACCTCCCATGGACTAATCAAGCAGTATTTGACCCATCCGTCACCTTCTACCAGTCCTGCCGGGGCTGTTTCACACCCCGGTTGCTCTGGTGCTCCTGACCTTTTCAATCTCCAGGCTGTGTGTTATTAATGGCTAACTTGTCACTGCTCCTCCTGGTGCCAGTGCTGCCCTTTAGCTGTTCCTGTCCCTGACATCTCTACAGGTTTCAGTTGCCTCCCCATGTTGGTCTGGCTCCACCAGCCAATATCTCCCCATACTCCGAGCCCTTAAACTCCAGCCCAGCAGGTCCCTGCTCCTGGCATGACCTCAAAGCGAGCCCAATGTAGATGATCATGGACAGAGGTGCCACCACCTCTCTGGGCCCCAGTGCTGCATTTGGCCGCCCATTGTCCTTCGTCCCACCACCAAGCACCTCTGAGACGCTGCCTGCTCTGATGTGCCCATAATACAGCTGACAGCAACACTGAAATCTCCCCTTTGCTTCCCTCTACATCATGGTCCTACTTCTCTTCTTCAGCACTTTCTGAACCAAATCTTATTCCCCTTGTGCCAATTTGAACAATCATCCCACTCTTTTGCCTAAGGACCACAGCCTTTGAGCTGTCAGCAGATATCATGAAAATGTACCTTGTTTCCAAGACAAAGTCATTAGTTTTTGAGCCAAAATCCTTCACAGGTTTGCAGAAGATGCTAGGGATCAAGATTAACCCTTGAGGAAGCCCATCAGTGCTCTTGTACCAGTACAACCATTACAGTCCCCCTTTATCCTGCTCCTCAGACTTTATGATGCCCCCCGTGATGACCTTCAGCTTTGCTAAGAAACAAGGTCTGGCTTACTTATGCAGCACTAATGGGTAAAATAAGCCAGTATTTGACTGGGAGGGAACTCTGGGTCAGCATTAGGATGGGTAGGGAGGCTTTGGTTGGGGATGATGGGATGAAAAGAAGGTGGCTATGACACAGTCCTAACAGCGAATGGAGGTTATAATCACCCCTGTTCCGGGAATTAGGCATGGGCAAAGTGGCCCCTCTCATGGTAATGACCATGGGACAAGTTGATGGGATTGCTCTTGTTGACTAGAGCCGGGCCTCTCAGTTGTGCATCCAAGGGGGCTGATGCAGCCCTCGTTTCAGGGGACATCCTTTGCTGCTAGAGACAGGTGGGAACAATGTGGCCATTGTGGCCTTCCCTGGAAGGGCAGTGGGAGAGTGAGGGGCTCCCCCAGTCTGGCCATGCCCTGAGGGCACTGGTGGCTGTGGGACAAAGATGTGGACCCATATGGTCACAGATATGGAGAAAGCCCAGGTCTACGTGGACCCCTGCCCATGAGGTTTCATGTAGGAGAGAACATGCAAAAACATCCCAGTATAGTAAAATCCAACCTGCTGATCCTAAGGGATTGCACCCTAGCACCCGGTCTAAGGGTTTGCTGACCAAACCAGGTTCATTATGAGCATGCAAGGCCGATTTCCACCCGCCCTGCCCCAAGAAGAGAGGGGAACGGACTCACTGCTGCTTGCGCGTCAGCTCCTGCTCCTTCTGCACCAGGTCCTGCTTGAGGGAGGCCAGCATCTCCACGCTGACATCCACCTGGCGGGACAGCTCGGACGCCCGGTCCTCCAGCTCCTGCTTCTCCCGGCTGAGCCGCAGGCTCTCCTGCTTGGCCTTCTCCAGCTCCGAGCTCTTCCTGTCCAGCTCCACCTGGAGCCGGCCAACCTGCGAGGCGATCTTCTGCTCCACCTCCTCGGTGAGCTTCTCCAGGCGCTTGTCCACCTCCAGCTTCTCGAAGGCGCGGATCTTGAGGCGGGCCAGGCCTTCCTCATAGGCCGCGTCCATAGCGGCCGGCGGCGTGGGCGCCGGCGCCACGGCTTTGCCGCGCGTGAAGATCTCCGTCAGCGGGATCTCGATCTCGTGCACATAGCGGGGCGAGGGCGAGGAGGACGGGGCCGGCTCCAGCTCCTCGGCGGGCACGAGGTCACAGGAGAAGCGCTGCTCCTTGCCCTGGAAGGAGGTGCTCTCGAAGTAGTCCCGCCGGGCGGCCGGCGTCAGCAGCGCCGCGTCGGCGGCCAAGGGGAAGACGGCGGCATCGCAGATGCTGTTGGTCTTGGAGAGCACGTAGAGGGTCTCGTAGGTGTGGTTGTACTCCAGGTGCGCCCGTAGCGAGGAGAGGCTGCGGAAGCGCTTGTGCTCGCCGCACCGCGGGCACCGGTAGGGCAGGTCCAGCGAGGCCATCCCTCAGGCGCGCGCCGCGGCGGAGGGCACCCGCGGGCGCCCGCTCATGGCGCGGGGCGGGCGGCGCGGGACACGCCGGGGACAGCAGCGCCGCGGGACACGCGGCCGCGGCTCCGCAGGGACATGGCGAGCGCACGAGCCCCGCCACGGGAGCGGGGTGTCCGGAGAGACCTGCTCAGCATCGGGCAGGGCCGGGGGCTGGAAAAGAGAGGGGGTCAGTGAGGGAAGGACGGCAGCGCCCCAAAATCCCTTCCCGGTCCCCTGTCTGCCTCCATCCTGCCCTGCCACGGCTCGGCCCAAGGGGGAAGGAGCAAAGCCGGGTTTAATGTGGAATCAGCCCTTCCTGCGCTGGGTCTCTGGCTCCTGGAGGTTGATGGGTGGCAGAGGGGAGATGGGGAGCGCTCCAAGCCCACGATGCTCTAGCGTGGGATGCTCCGGGGGAAACCACTGGTTTTCCAATGCTGGGGCAATGGGTGGTCCCTGCTGGACCTTCATTCCCCCTTGTTTCGGGAAATCTCCCTCTGCAATGAATCCCTGTGTGGTTAAACCCAGGACACCCCAGGATGTCAAGTGTCCCTAAATCCCCCCCAAACCCTCCATTTGTGCTCGAGATGGAGCTCAGAAGAGACACCCCAGCCCTGAGGTCTGAGAAAGAGCTTCAATGTGGGAAAAAAAACCAGTAAAATAAATCCATGCTGGGGGGTTAATGGAGCTGCCCGGTCGCTCCTGGACCCATCTGCTTGCTTGCTTTTGCATTCGGCGGGTGCCACAAAATGCCTCCCCGCACGTGAAGGCGCGCGGCCGAAACGGAGCCCGCACAAAGCACCGCCCGCAACTTCATTCTCCGTGGCGCGGGCGGGATGATGAAGCGCTTTTGGGCCGGGCGCGCGGGGCGGCAGCCGGGGGCTCGCGCGGCGCAGGCCCCGCGGGTCCCCGGGCACCTGGGCGCGTTTCCAGGGCCCCGTTGCGGGCGGCAGCGCCGGCTCCGACGCAGCCGCGCGACGGCCCCGGTCCTGGGCTCGGCCCCGGGGTTTGGGCAGAGGGGCCGAACCCGAGGCATGGGAGGCGAGTTAAGGGCAATATGGGCAGGGTGGGCACGATGCCGGGGCACCCACGGCCCCTGCGGGCGCCGCTGCCACAGCCGGGGCCGCCTGGCTGCCGCTACCTGCGCTCCATCATGGAGCCTTCCTTCTTTCGCAGCGATCATGGGGATTTTTTTTTATTATTATTTCCATTTTTTTAAAGCCCCCCTCCCCCTCCCGGGTTAAATCCCCAGCGGCAGCGGCGGGGAGCGGGGGACGGGAGCTCATCCCGGCGCCGCATCCCGCCTGCGCCCGGGATGGGCTCGGGGGGTGCGGGGGGGACACGGGGCACCCTCCCCTGCCCCAATTCCGCCCGGTGCCCCCGGCGCGGTCCCTACCTGCGGCGCGGCGGGGCCGGGGCGGCATCGCTGCCCCGGAGCGGCGGGGACGGAGCGGGGACGGAGCGGGGACGGAGCCCGGCGCACAAAGGAGGCGGCTCCGCTCGGCGCCGCCGGCACCTCCGTGCCCAGGCCCCGGCGGGCGGGAGGAGGAGGAGGAGGAAGAGGAGGAGGAGGAGGAGGAAGGCGGGTTGGGTCCCCCCCCACCCGCGGGGATGGGGTGGCCGCCGGGGCGCTGCGGGGTCTGGNCGCGGGGCGGGCGGCGCGGGACACGCCGGGGACAGCAGCGCCGCGGGACACGCGGCCGCGGCTCCGCAGGGACATGGCGAGCGCACGAGCCCCGCCACGGGAGCGGGGTGTCCGGAGAGACCTGCTCAGCATCGGGCAGGGCCGGGGGCTGGAAAAGAGAGGGGGTCAGTGAGGGAAGGACGGCAGCGCCCCAAAATCCCTTCCCGGTCCCCTGTCTGCCTCCATCCTGCCCTGCCACGGCTCGGCCCAAGGGGGAAGGAGCAAAGCCGGGTTTAATGTGGAATCAGCCCTTCCTGCGCTGGGTCTCTGGCTCCTGGAGGTTGATGGGTGGCAGAGGGGAGATGGGGAGCGCTCCAAGCCCACGATGCTCTAGCGTGGGATGCTCCGGGGGAAACCACTGGTTTTCCAATGCTGGGGCAATGGGTGGTCCCTGCTGGACCTTCATTCCCCCTTGTTTCGGGAAATCTCCCTCTGCAATGAATCCCTGTGTGGTTAAACCCAGGACACCCCAGGATGTCAAGTGTCCCTAAATCCCCCCCAAACCCTCCATTTGTGCTCGAGATGGAGCTCAGAAGAGACACCCCAGCCCTGAGGTCTGAGAAAGAGCTTCAATGTGGGAAAAAAAACCAGTAAAATAAATCCATGCTGGGGGGTTAATGGAGCTGCCCGGTCGCTCCTGGACCCATCTGCTTGCTTGCTTTTGCATTCGGCGGGTGCCACAAAATGCCTCCCCGCACGTGAAGGCGCGCGGCCGAAACGGAGCCCGCACAAAGCACCGCCCGCAACTTCATTCTCCGTGGCGCGGGCGGGATGATGAAGCGCTTTTGGGCCGGGCGCGCGGGGCGGCAGCCGGGGGCTCGCGCGGCGCAGGCCCCGCGGGTCCCCGGGCACCTGGGCGCGTTTCCAGGGCCCCGTTGCGGGCGGCAGCGCCGGCTCCGACGCAGCCGCGCGACGGCCCCGGTCCTGGGCTCGGCCCCGGGGTTTGGGCAGAGGGGCCGAACCCGAGGCATGGGAGGCGAGTTAAGGGCAATATGGGCAGGGTGGGCACGATGCCGGGGCACCCACGGCCCCTGCGGGCGCCGCTGCCACAGCCGGGGCCGCCTGGCTGCCGCTACCTGCGCTCCATCATGGAGCCTTCCTTCTTTCGCAGCGATCATGGGGATTTTTTTTTATTATTATTTCCATTTTTTTAAAGCCCCCCTCCCCCTCCCGGGTTAAATCCCCAGCGGCAGCGGCGGGGAGCGGGGGACGGGAGCTCATCCCGGCGCCGCATCCCGCCTGCGCCCGGGATGGGCTCGGGGGGTGCGGGGGGGACACGGGGCACCCTCCCCTGCCCCAATTCCGCCCGGTGCCCCCGGCGCGGTCCCTACCTGCGGCGCGGCGGGGCCGGGGCGGCATCGCTGCCCCGGAGCGGCGGGGACGGAGCGGGGACGGAGCGGGGACGGAGCCCGGCGCACAAAGGAGGCGGCTCCGCTCGGCGCCGCCGGCACCTCCGTGCCCAGGCCCCGGCGGGCGGGAGGAGGAGGAGGAGGAAGAGGAGGAGGAGGAGGAGGAGGAGGAAGGCGGGTTGGGTCCCCCCCCACCCGCGGGGATGGGGTGGCCGCCGGGGCGCTGCGGGGTCTGGGGAAGGGGGGGCCGCGAAGGCGATGGCAGCAGGGAGGGATGATGGATGGAGGGAGGGAAGGAGGGATGGAGGGAGGGAAGGAGGGAGGAAGGAGGGAGGAGGGAGGGCGAGCGCCGCAGCCGCCGCCTCCTCCGCCGCAGCCGGAGCCGCGAGCGCTGCCGCTTCCCTCCTGGCAGCTCCCTCTGCCTCCCGCAGCACGAGGCGCCCCGGGAGCGCGGCCGGGCACCCGCACCGCGGCCCCGGCACCCTGTCCCTGCACCCCTGGGTGCCATCCGGAGCCGCAGGGAGAGCCCTGGGCCGCTCCTGGCGCTGCAGCTGGGCACCTCTCTTCGGCTCGCGGGGGCCTGATTATGTGGAAACGGCTTTCAGTATTACCACTGAAAAAATATATATATATACATGTTTCTATATTTCTACATATATAGAATACATATATATGTATGTATTTTCCACCTGCTTTTGGTACTCCCCACTGTTCAGGCCCCATGAAGGACCTCCGGCTGCTGCCATCGGCATCAACGCCGACATCTGTCCGCCGAGTCCCGGAGTCCTTGCAGCCCTTTCAGGCCTGGCATCACTTTCCCATTGCAACCTGCCTGTCTAATGGGGATGAAGCAGGAGGAGAGGGGCTGGACGGTGCCTCTTGCCTGCAAAACACGGGATGGAGCCTCCTGCAAGGCGCGGGATGTCCCTCCATGGGACATTCGCCCACTGGTGCTGAGAACGGCTGGCGCTTGGGACACGGGTGTCTTAGTGCCCCGAGGTGCCACTGCACAAGTCAGCAGCGAGACGGGGCCGTGGGCTCTGCTGAGAGCCGGGAAGTGGTCGGGAAGCTCATGGGATGGCCAAGCTGCTCCTAAGTGGGGTTGTCTGCCCCAAATGCTTCCTGCTGTTGTGCCCAGATGAAGGGCAGTGTTGGATATTGTGCCCGAGGTGTCCCGACCTGGACATCCCCCCATTTGCTTTTCCCCACGCTGAAGCTCTGCTCCAGTGGGCTGCGCTCCGGCGAATTCGGGAGCTGCCGAACGCAGCGTTTGTCCATCGTGGAGGAAAAGAGGCAGCCCACATGGAGCGGGAGCGAGTGCTGGGTGTTAATGGGGCTGAAAAATGCCAGGGTGCATGCACCTAGCCCAGGGTGCATGTAGCTCACCTACGACACGTGCATCTTGCCCAGGACAAGTGCATCTCACCTGGGGCACATGCATCTCAACCGGGGCACCTGCATCTCAACCAGGGCACCTGCATCTCACCTGGGGCATGGGCATCCTGCCTGGGGCACGTGCATCTCGTGCACAGCACGGGCATCCTGCACAGGGTGCATGCATCTCGCCCAGGTCAAGTGCATCTCACCTGGGCTGTGTGTTTATCACCCAGGGCACATATATCTCACCCAGGGCACATATACCTCACCCGGGGCACATATACCTCACCTGAGCAGCCTGGTGGGGCATTGGGCTGCAGCCAGTGTGGGAGCACCAGTGTCCCCAGCTTGCAGCAATCCTAGGTCACCCTGAGCAAGGGAAACGGAGCCAGGGAAGAAGGAAACGGGAGCTCCCCAGCCCCATGTGGTGGTCGGAGCAGGAGGAGGTTGGGGGAAGGACACCCTGCAGGGACCTCACCACCCGTGAGGGCTGCCCAGTTTCTAAAGGAGCCACCGCAGCACGCGTTCAGGTAGCAACAAAGCTTTAATTACAAAAATAGACACAAATCTGTGATATTCCTGATAGAGTCCTTTTACAAACAAGCCAAAAAAAAAAAAAAAAAAAAAAAAAAAAAAAAAAAAAAAAAGAAAAAAAGAAAGAAAAAAGGAGCGTGCCATCTCGTGCCATCTCCTTTCCGAGGAGCGCCGCCTGCGGTGCGTCACGGCAGCCTGCCCGTGTCCCCCTGCTCCGCGCGGGCTCGCCACCATGTGTGAGCGGGGACGGCTCCGCCAGCCCCCGTGCGGCGCTGGCACCGAGTCCCCTTCCCGCAAACGCGGCCGGCGCCACCGCCCCGGCCGGCGCCTCGGCGCGTAAAGGCCGGTGCCGGTTTCTTTCCCTGCATTTTCTCCTCGGTTTTCCTTTGCCTTCTCCCCAGAGCGGAGCTACCAAAACGGCTCAGTCCCTGCAGCGTGGAGACGCTCCGGGCTGGCCCGGCCATCCAGCGGGCGCGGGGTTGTCCCCTTCTCCTTGTCACCAGCGCCTGCCACCAGCGCAACGTGAGACCTGCTGCTCTTTGCCACCTTCTTGCGCGGGGCCACCCTGCCAAGCATGGGGGCTATTGGCACCCCCAGCTCCTCCGCAACGGGGACCCGCCTCGGGAAACGCCACCTTCCGTCGCCTCGGCCCGGGCCTCACAGCGCCCCGAAGGAGAGCCCCACCGAGAAGAAGCCGAGGCCCTTGAGCTTCTCCTCGGCGCGGGCTTTCTGCTTCATGTGCACCTTGCTGTGCCGCTTCTTCTCGTCGCTGCGGGCGAAGCGGCGCCCGCACACGTCGCACGAGAAGGGCTTCTCGCCCGTGTGCGTGCGGATGTGCGTGGTGAGGTGGTCGCTGCGGCTGAAGTTGCGCAGGCAGATGCGGCACTGGAAGGGCTTGTGGCCCGTGTGGATGCGCAGGTGCCTGTTGAGCTCGTCGGAGCGGGCGAAGCTGCGGATGCAGCTCTCCACGGGGCAGGCGAAGGCCTTCTCGTGGGGCTTGGGGCAGAAGCATTTGGACGAGCACTTGGTCCTGCGCGTCTTCTTCTTGGGCTCGCCCAGGGCCGCCGGGGTGGCGGGGAGCAGGGAGGCGACGGAGGACGGCGCCGGGTGGCCCAAAAAGTCCGTGGCGGGGATGGAGGGGGACGGCTGAGGATGGAGCAGCTCGTTGGAGCTCAGCAAACCCGGCAGGACGTCCGGCTGCGCCAAGGAGGAGTCGAACTCCGGGATGAGCTGCGCGGGGAGGCTGTGGATTTTGGCATCGCCAAAGTCACCGCGGGCCTGGAAATTTTCCAGCTCGCAAGCAAAGCCCAAACTGCTGCCAAAGCAGCCGGGATCCTCCGCGAGGCTGCCGAGCTGCGACTGGCAGCTCACGGAGAGCACGTTTTCCATCTTGGAGCCCAGGGCGTGGAACAGAGCCTGGCCAGCGTCCGCAGCGGGAAAGGCCTCGGCAGGCTGGTAGCCGGCGGGCACGAAGGCCTGATGCTGGGTGACGGGCTCCCACTGCGAGCAGGGCGCCTTGAACTTGTCCAGCGCCGGGGCAAGCGGGGGCAGCTTGATGTCCTGCTTGCTGTCCAGGAGCTTGGCGTCGAAGAAGCACTGCGAGGCGCTGCCCTGCAGCGCGGGCGCGCTCTCCGCGCCGGGGAAGCCGCCGTATCCCTGCTCCGGGAAGGGCGCTTGGACGCACGCGCCCATGTCGGGCGGGCAGTTGGAATAAAGGTCCAGCTGGTCCTGAGTCACCTCGGGGCAGGGGGAGTAGAGAGGGTCCGAGTGTCTCTGCTGGCCCTCGGGGGCGGCGAAGGGGGAGAGGCCCAGGATGCCCGACATGAGGTTGAAGAGGGACTCGGGGTCCTGCGGGTGCTCGGGCACCGCCTTGATGACGAAGCTGCCGGTGTAGCTGAGCGAGGGGGACGGCTGCCCGCCCCGCAGCAGCAGCTCGAGCGCCTCTCCGCTCAGCGGGGAGCCCCCGAACTCGCCTGCGGGAGGAAAGGGCAGCAGCACCGTTAGCGCCTCCACGGATGCCAGGATACAGGGTGGTGGGCAGCGGGGGGGAAACTGGGAATTGTGGCACCGCGTGGTCCCCATCCCAGCCACATCCCAGAGGAGACCCCCATGGGTCCCTCCAACCCCCAAGGCTCCCAGCACCCCCATCCCAGCCACCCAGGGCCGCTTTATCCCGCAGCTCCCGCTTGGAAATGCCGCTCCCAGAGCGACCCCCCGCTTGGCCCTTTCCCTTCTTTTACCTGCAAGGAAATCGGCCTCTGCCAGGAGCTGCTGCTGCTGCTGCTCGGGCTGCGCGGAGCCCTGCGGCTGCCCGGCTTTCATCGCGCCCGTCTCCTCCTCGTACTTGGAGTAGAGCGGCTCCGGGCAGGAGAAATCCATCACGTTGAGCATCTCGCCGGGGGGGATGCCGGGGGGTGCCCGGGGATGCTGGGGGGTGCCCGGGGG